>JARFOD010102692.1:0-30849 GCA_031763545.1 Mopalia muscosa
GTGTTCGCAGAGCTAAAGGGTAATGGGAAGCAGATTTGTTTGTGATGTCCTGTATTTGTGTCCATCGTCATATAAGTTAAATACTCTTGAGTACGACGTTAAACACCAATCAAACAAACAAACTGATCTGATGTTCGCAAAATTTTGTTTTGTACATTTGTGAGTCATTTCTTGATAATAAAAAAAAACGTAACGTTGTGACCCTGTGACAGTGCTTCTCTTAGAGAAAGATTTGCATTCTGTTGTGAGCCTTTGCAACTCAGTCTGTGGGAGGACTGGCCCTGCTGGACTATTCCAATCCTGGTGGAAATATGTTCTTACATTTAGATTGCAGATAGTGGCAAAAGTGGCTGTTCGTTCTGAACTATTGATTCACTTCTGATTATGTTACAGACCCTTAGATGGATTCCTTTTTGTATGGCTTAAACTGCAGTTGAAGTGCAAGAACTTTTGTGCGAGAGGAGCTACAAGCCCAACTCACTTCACACTACCCACCACAACGTACTAGCAAGTAGTTAGTATGCCTGCTAATGCTATTCCAACAGCTCCTAACTCAGCTTGGAAAAATCACAAATTTTTGTACCCAGTGGTCAGCAGAATCTTAAAGCTGATGTGTTATTCTTCGTCCCCTGGTACTGACATATGGTGTTACATGTATCTTCGTAAGTCTATCGCTTTTAAACCTGAGATACAAAACATGGTTGGCAAGAAATTTTTTTAAAATGGAACAAAAATTAAATCTCCCTCTGCTCTAAAAACGTGGAAAGACTCCCACCAATTCATGTTGATGACGAATTTACACTAAATCTCTTTCTGGGGGATAAGAGAAACAGGCCCAGACCCACAATAGTGGGTTCCTGTTTTAAAACTTTCATTGATATTGCATTATCTTTATATTGGTATGTTAGGCTCTAGTTGTTGGCACATGTAATAGGAGGGTGGAGATACTGGTGAAAGCCAGTGGTCGTCATGTTGTAACTTTTTAGTCAGATTATATTATAACCCCATATTATATCACCTTACACAGTAGAAATGAAATAGATATTTACATATATCAATTTTAACAATCTTTGCTCATTTTACAATGACACTGACTGAATGTTCTCAATTTACTCCATTTAAAAGAGGTCAATTCTTTTATATCTTATATAATGCAAAAATCAAGTATTTAGATCCTTTGTTAACATAATAAAGAAGCCAGAAAGAAGCTTTTGTTTTATCTATAAGAGCTTTGTGAGAGACAGGGTCAATCTTAGACTTGGAGGGAGCTTCATGTTTCCCCAGGAAACTGATCCGTTTCACTCTCTGATATCTTTGTATTGCATCTTTTCTCTCATGATTGTCCTGTTTTGTCTTTATTTATTGCCAGTGAGACAGCAGAAAGTTTTCTTCACCCATTAGACTTGCTCTGAATCATATTAGCAAAATAACCTTAAATCAGCGATAAATCACGAGGAAGCAAATAAATCTTTACGCTCTTATAACCATTGATCGGCTTAGAGTATAGCCCATACTGACCCTATACGCTGGCACATATAGAACATTTCGTAAGGTATGGATACCGGAGACGCTCGATAATACCAGCCAATGAAAGTCAATCTTTCAACACGCTTTCAGCTTTGATTGTTTGCTTGGTTACAGGCCAGGGGCAGCACATCCTTGAGCCGTCATTTTACAAACCCGTTTGCTCATGTGCCCACGTCAACCAATAGAATCTTGTGTGATTTTTAAACCGGACTCTGGGCTTCACAGGCATCTGCTTGGACAATGATGTCTTATGCTTAAGGCCCATACATAACAAAATGTTCTATATGTACGATCGTATAGGGTCAGTATGGGCTATACTGTAAGCCGATCGCTGGTTATATGAGTGTAATAAATCTTATACAGGAGAAGAATTTGAGTTATATTATTATAAATCAGAAGTTTTTGAGGCAGGGTGCACATTCTGTACATTTTTCTCATTGAATATAATTATTAATAAATTCGCAGTGGACCGAACGGTCAGGACCAGTAAAAATAATTACAGTCCAGTCAACTGCTACTCCAACAGTAGATATGAGTGACTGTCAATCCTAACTTATTTTTTGACATATCGTAACATATGGAATCAATTACATTTCTAGAAACTACATATAACATTTTTTCCATGTAATTGCAAATTTGAAATCTGAATCGTTGAACAAAAGCCAAGAACTGTGCTTTGTCACAGTATTCATAAGAGTAGAGACTGCCCTGAGGGGGTAGAAGTTAACATTGCACACTAATTAGTCTGAGCAGGTGTTCTGTTGCTTCCAAGCATCACAAGTGAGTGGAGTGCTCCTCTATGGTTTCACTAATTAGTGATTTGTTCATGTAGATATAAAATGTTATAATAGACACAGATACTAAATACTGTCACCACTTGTTGTGAGGTACATGTATAGTTTACTATGATGTATACCAAATAACATGATAAAGTAGAGACTTCTCTCTATTTTTCTGAAAAGCAGTTACACCGGCACAGGGATATAGATAAATTAAAAACGATGAATCATGTTATGTTCTAGATAATCTCTCAGATACAAGTTTCTTAATAAATCTTAATCTTGAGTTGTGTTATGGGTAACCTACAGACATCTGGAGAGAAGGTAGTGACCATAAATATGGTGAATAAAGTATCAGGAATAAATCAGTCTATAAATGAGTATTTCAGACATATAGAAATTAACCCATGAATATGTCTGTTACTTCCCTGTATATATATTTTGAAAATATGAACAATTTGCCTGCCTCCTGTGGGATTCAAACCCGGGACCTTTGGGTTTTATTATTATGTATATACATGTACTTCCTTGTGTAAAATGGCTGCCATGTGAGCCTTTGTGCCTGGTTAGTATATCAGCATGTCTTACATGATGTGTAATATGCAGTACATGTAGATGTAATTATAAATTCCCATCACATAATTCGGATCTTACTGATCTAGCACTGAGACAAAAATGTCAAATATATTTACTAATCATTTCCTGGGTGTATTATAAAGTGACCTGCTCCAACTGAACTCTTTCATCCTGCTTACATTGTTTTATGGTGATATTCATACTGCCGCATGTAGGTTCATTCAATGAGGCCCCCATACGGAAAGCCACTGCAAGTGTGGTATATCTGTATCATTCGTCTACATGAAGAGCTATAAATTGTTATTATTAAAACTCACCAGTAAATATTTCTGAAATTAACTGAAAAAATCAAATTAAAGTTTTACAGTGAAGGGGCCTGTTCCAATCACTTAGGGATGATCTAATCTTGGCCTGAGCTCAATTTATTGTCATACAGGGGTACAATGTCACTTAAACTTTGACACCTCAGATTGAGCAGTGGTTTATAACAGTTTCTAGCCCCCAGTAGTTCTTAGTTGTGTGCAATAATAAACTCTTTGTTATTAGTGTGAAACGTCTGAAATATTACTGGCCTGATGGACTAGTAGCAGGTGTGAATTAATAGTTCTTAATGATATTTATTTCTAGTAAAGAAGTGGAAGAATAATACACAAATGAGTTTTTGTTCCAAACCAAAAATTACGACAAATTAAATTTGTTATCGGCTGTGCTAAAGCAATTCTGAAATTAATAAAATGTATTGCTTCTTACATGTACGTATAGTGTCTTCCATTAATTCAACACTTTCACTTTCACATTTGTGTGGTTATATACTGTTTAAAAAATGAATATTGCAGCCTCACAACTGCTATTTGTTCGTGCTCGTGTGAGGTCATCCCCATATTATATACCCAACTAACACATTTACAGTGAATGTATGCCACCCAGGCCCACCATTCCAGGAGACAGCATGCTACTTTCAGAAACCATGAACCATTAATATTGCAGACTCCCCAATGACTCGTTTATATCTATACGTACAATGTATATTGTGAATCTTTCTCAGACCACAGGCAGCTAGCCAAATGTTACAAAGTATAGTATACATGTATGAAGAGCTCATACTGTAAGATTAAGCTGTGAATGATATTGTTTTGTTGATGTACATGTACGCCTCACAGTTATTAATATAATTTATATGTGTAAGGTAAAACTCAAATATATATAAATGTACTTAGTCTGTTTGGTGCAATATTTTGTGAATCCCATGGGAAAAATGTGTGTGTTTGCATCAACGTTTTAACTTTGACCTGGTCATTTGTCTCTATGGATGGTGCTACAGAGAACGGCCTACTGCCTATGTACAGTTTGATGACTTCAATTGTGTTTATAATTGCACTAGTGAGTAAAGATTGACATATTTCATAAATTTAGATAGAGAATTTTGTTTGTAGATGAATCTTAAACTGAAGTAAACAGTTGAGTATTATTAGATTAATCTCATCTTTCAGGTCATATTTTGCATTATGTTGTATAAACAAATACATAGAGCAAGTGATGGTTTGGAGTTGTCATTGCTCCTGTGTGATAGGCATCATGAAGCTGATTTGGCTGGATTTTTGACAACTCATGTCTCATTGCATCAAAATTTGCATCCTGTTCTTGTCTTGCATCTAATTATTTTTTGTTGCCGTATATGTCAACAGTGGTTTCCTTTACCCACAAGTCAAGATGCCCATCTTATTATGTAAATAACCTTTCTAAGCCTCAAATAGAAGTTAAATATTAAGTTTTATCAGAAATTTTGAGTTAAAAGCCAGCATTTTCTGTAACAATATTATTAATTTGGTTTTGTTTTAATAAATACATATATGTGAACATTTAAACTTAAGTTGTGTTTAATGTCATTGTAGATGAGTTCTAATAGCAGTAATTTCACCCAGACTGCGTCTTTAGCTCCGACGACTGTGATGTCCTCAACAGCGGGTCCAATCACCACTAACTATACCACCACCACTTTACTAACTCCCGCAGATATCTTTATCGACAACAGCACCATGAACAAGACACATCCTCTGATTTTCTTACAAACAACTGCTGCTCAGGGGATTGCAGGACTGTTCACCTTCGCTGCTCTGTTAGTTACCTGTCACCAGGTAAGTTCATTTTCTAACCTTAAATACAGGTTTATAGTATTGTAATCAACATTACTGTTCTTTTGGCCTCCTAGCTAAGGGCAGTTAGTTCGAAGAGTAGTAAAGTATAGTAACAACTCTGACGAAAGATAATGAATTCATTTTGACTCAACGTTTCGGTTTATTGATTGAACCATCATCAGGATTAACATTACATTACAGCGACATCAGCGACTCCTGATGATGGTTTGATCAATAAATTGAAACATTGAGTCAAAATGAATTCATAATCTTTCGTCGGAGTTGTTACTATACTTAAATATGTTAAACTCCTCAGTGGTAGTCATAATATTTTAATAGTAGTAATGCTGTCTTTACTTAGCACTGGAGGAAAATTACCTTTCCACAATTATGTAAACGCTTCACATCTTGGTTGTGGTAGTGTCAATTATTGTTGGAATACACCACTGTCATATAAGTGAAATATCCTTAGGAAGGGTGTAAAACACCAATCAATCATTGTGTTCTTTTGTCAGATTTTTGCCAAAGAACATTCGGCTGATAAATCTTCAAACATCAAGTAGTACATGAATGGTAGTACATTTGGTAGTTATCTTTGTTACTTAGTCACTGGAGCTTTATATAACAAATTTAATGAAAAGTCTCACATTTTTATTATGTTAATGTGTTGAACACGTATGGGTTTCACTGGTAGTAGGGTCACGGTCATGATGGATATGTGGAGAGTACCATAAAAACTACCATTGTTAACACTGTAACCTACATTATGGTAATGATGAATATGTCTTAAATGAAGGCTAACTGTGGTCACCCTTGCAACCTTCCATACAATCATACATGTAGATCAGTGAGTAAAATACTCTTGGGGAGTAATTTTATTGAGAATTTCAATGTATTGATTATGTAGGCTGGTTAATGTAATTAAATAAGTGACATGTTTATGTCTGTTAGAACTGCTATATCCTACAGAATATCACAATCAAACAAAGACACATGCTATGCACATTGACCCAAAATCCCAGTGACTTGTTTTATTTATTCTTTATATACACTTCTGGAGCACATAATATCCCATGGCCAACCACTGGGGTGCTAGTTTTGAGAATTACAGTAGGAGGACAAGGCTACACTTTCAAGGGTATATTAATCAAGAGAATTTAATCACATCTGAGTAATAAGACGATGGCATGGTACATACACATTCTGACTATGTTGTTGTTGTTATTGTCACTGTTGTCAGACTACAGAGCTAATACCTTATGGATGTCGATTGATCGGCGAATTTACTAATCGTCGTAATCGATACATGTTACGATGTAACATCGTTACAGCCCTAGTAGGTACAGGACCAAGCTATTCTGTTAAAATGTGGAGGACCACCCCCTTCGTCTTCTTTCTTATTGTTTTGTGGCAAATTATTTTTAGAAATTCTTGTGTCCCACATGGACAACACAAGGACATCATGTGTAGTACCATGTGTTTATCACTGTGAATTCCACAACTGAACATATTATTATATATATATATATATACATATATATATTTTTTGTAATCTGATGCATTTCTGGTATATTGTATTTGTTTGTTCCAAGGGATGTCTACAGTGCTCTCCATTACCCATTAGTCTAGCAGCCAAATGCTGTCAGTGAAGGAAATTATCTTGGTCACTAAAGAATATCCCAAACAATGCATGCATATATTGTATTCACAAAACATCTGCAGTTAGGAAAAATCCCTGTCACACACAATTATTTATTCCTTTAATTAAAGAATAATATTGAATGACCAATCAGAGGCAGTTGTTGAGAACATCCTCTTGTCTCCTTGCTCTGAGAACTAAAGGGCAACATGAAGATAATCTGTGGAAGGGTGATCTTTTGTTTCATATTGCTAGAGTGAAGCTGTTTAAATCCAATTAAATTTGTTTACAGACTCACAAAATTGTACAATACAGACATTGTTAGCATTGTTACATGTTTAATAATAGATTTGGGTATCATTTTCCAAAGGAATTATGCTGTACATGTACCATACAGACAATGTAGGCATACATGTAAAATAATGGATCGGGGTATTGTTTTCCAAAGGGAGTATGTATTTTGATAATAAAACAAGCTTGGTCTATAAATCTTCTTCAGAGAACCTGTCAACTTGTGAAGGGGTGATCAGAACTGGTGTTACAGAAGGGTCCAGGAATAGACTGAGTTGACCTGCCACTGGTGTGCGTTCAGCATTGATTCTATAACACACACCTCTGTCCATTAGTCCACGGATCAATGAGAGCCAGAGGCAGTATCAACCAGTTCCTATTGCCAAACATCAATGTCTTTCCATATGCTCAATAAAATTCACGACATCCACACCATTTCACATGAATTACAATCTCACCTTAGCATCATTGATAGAAAATTGTTCAAATAACTGCCTTTCAAATAATTGTCTTTCAGTGGAAGATGTTCTTGATTGTTATAAAGGAAGCCCAACATATTGTTGCCCCAAACGATTTGTTAATCTAGATTATAGTCCTAAGAAAAATACCTCACAATGCAGCAATCCAACTTTCTCATCCTGGTTTGACCTTTAGGTTTTTATTATATTAACACAGCTGCCGATGTTGTATTATTTTGTAAAACTTTGTACAAATAATTTATGCTGAATACATAAATATGCCAAACATGTGATGTACTTAACAAGAATTAGATATTAAAATACTCAATTCTGTAGACAAAAAGACAAAATTAACTGCAAAAACAACAGAAAATACTCACCCTTGAGTATGGCGTTTAACCCCAATCAAACAAACAAACAAACCCTTAAAATTTTAACAAAGATAGCTAATGAAGTATCAGACTGAACCCAAGCTTTTGCATAAAATGTTTCTCTTATATATTGGACTATCATCAGTTAATAATGCATGGGGTTTTTTCTTCTGTACACAACAACAGTCCAGTGTGCACATTTTGGATTTGGACCCTTGAGCATGGCGTTTGGTTGGTTTCAATATTCTTAGTTTTCTCAGATTTAGTGTGCAACTACTGTCAGTCTCAGTCTTAGGGCAGTTTGTTTGGAGTGTAGCAATGCTGTCTTTACTTAGCACTGGAGAAACAGTAACTTTTAAGTATCTCAACACTTCACATTTTATGGTTATGATAGTGTCATTTATTCTTGGAACACACAGCTGTTATGTTAGGAAAATAGCCTTGAGCATGGTATAAAACACCAATCAATCAATCAATCAATGAATAAATGAATCCTGTTCTCCTGTAGTCCTACCCAATGGCAAGTACTAGGTTTCATATGTTTGACCTGCACTAATGCAACTGAATTGTGTACTTTGTTAAATACTCCAAGCACTCTGGCTATGGGAAATTTGTTTGAAGTGTAGTAATGGTGTCTTTACTTGGCACTGGATGGAGATTACTTGCAACACTAAACATTTTATGGCTGTGTTTGTGTCAAAATAATTTTTGTTTGAATACACCACAGCATATAAGTAAAATACCCTTGAACATCAATCACCAACAAATTGATCAGTTAGTCATTCAATCAATCAAGCGATCGACCAATTGATCAACCATGAATAATAAGCTTCATGAATGTATTTACTTTGTTTAAAACTAGATCATTGATGTTTTATTCCATGTGGTGAGTGAAGCCAAAGACTATCAGCTCTGACCACATGTCCATGCCACCTTCTTGTTACAGTTAACACCTGTTCTATCCTCTTATTGTCAGTAGACTAGAAATATACATGACAGGTGTAATGCCTGTAGAACAGAGTGTTCACCAGACAGTTGTTATCTACCATGTCGGTATACCTCATTCAATGTTATATACACCTAACTAGTAACTACTATTTGAGTCAATTAATAGTACATGTATGTTCATTGTGTTAAATAACTGATTATATGGATACCTGGTCAACAGAACACTGGTTTATCTGTAAACCAATGTACATGTGTGTATAGCAACATTTTCTAAATAGACAACTCTCATTCTGGCTCTTTCTGGTATACTCTGCTTTTTGTATAAAATACCCATTTAATGGGATAAGATGTTGGTAAAACTGTTACAGGATTGTAAACATATATATATTACCAAATACCAATGCATGTGGTTGGTGTCCGGTTTCTGCTGCTCATTTATTGATTGGTGTTTACCATTGTGATTTAGGGACTTTCTCTTTTATGGTAATTTATTCCAACTCTGTAGAGCCCACTTAACTTTATTGCTATTAAATCAAAATTTGAAGTGTTTTAACAGTATTGATAAATAAGTGTTCCTCCAGTGATAGACAGTATGCCTATACTGGAAACATAATGACCTCAGAGAGAGGACACTGCAGCTGCTCATCGAATAAAGGACAGTAAGATCTTGATTTGTTCAATGTCTCTTTCACTGACAATTCAGCATCTTACATGTTTTATTTTATGTATCATGTTCGACTCTAAATAAAGATTTGATTTGATTCTGTCATCGTTGTCAGTGTTGTGTGAGGGTGGGTGTCATGACACTTATAGTCTGCCTGGTCTGTCAGATTTCAACCCCAATCAGCAGGTGTCCAGTCTGATTATCTGGCTAATGGCACTTCGTTTTAAGAACAGTCATACTATATTAGCATTAAGGAAGCATTATTATTAATTTTCAAACTCAACCAAACACTTTACATTTATAGTTGTCACATTGTCTAGACATGTTGGATTTAAATTTCTGTGATATAAGTGAAATACCCTTGAGCACAGTATTAGGAAACCAGTTGGTCAATAGTATGTGACTGTAGCCTGTACCTTGTTCCAAGAAACTGGATGTGGTTATGTATGGTCTGGGATCAATACTACATGTACATTGTAGCATGGAATCTGTTCACTGGGCTGTACTTGGTTTGTGATGTGTTAGATGGATTAGGTGGCCTTACAGAAACAAGATTGAGGGAAAGAACACAAACAATCTGTTAATACACCTCCTACATGCATCAACAGTTCAAATGATATAACCCTGTGCAAACCACAATTAGTCCTGATTTATCAATATTTTCATATAGTTGCAACTTAATATTTATATTATATTATTATGTACATTTAATGTTTCCAAGCTGTGCAATTCTTCATCAAAATGATAACTTAAACCGAAAGTATAACTGTTACTGTCTCAAGAACCTTTACTGAATTCAAATTTTATTTTCTTATTTTTATTTTTTAAATTATTTTATGAATTTGTATTTATTTATTTGTTTTTTTATGTAGTCGAGTAGTTAATACCTATGGTCTGTGTTGTCCTTGCTAATTACACTGTCTGTTCCAATTACATTTAGTTACGAGTTTCCAGTAGTGCTCTGCCATCTGCATCTAACAGTCCCTTTCTTCTTCATATTTTATACATTTGGCCGTATTCTTGCACAGCCTTCATTTCATGTATAGATTCATCCCTACAAATCTCCATGACACTGGTGTGGTTTTTATGTCTGGCCAATAAGCGCATAGCTACTATCACAGATCTCCAGCCTTTATCCCTATGTATGGAATACTGTTCTACATACATGTAACCTTGTGTTGACTTTTCATCATCAAATATACTCTAGTCTCTAAAGTCTACTATACTCTATAATTTCTATGTTAACTTTGTATTATCTTTTAAATTGTACTCCAGTAATTCTGAATAGGATTTTGTACTAGAGCAAATGAAAGCTGCATGCAAAGGGAGGGCCATTTTAACAGTTTCAAGCTATCAAATATGTGCGTCCCAAACTCACAAGCAATAATATATCAATGAGCAAGCCAGATTAATGTCAGAAACTGTTTTCACATTCAGGCATTCAACTAATTATATGCTTGATACAATATCATTGGGTAAATATATGTGTCAGGGAGCCCACATACCTTAGAAATCAATATCAGATGATGGGTACATGAAGCTTATTGATTTCACTTACTTTCAACATGCTGTGTTTGATCTAAACAAGAGCTTAACAGCTGTTTCTTGTAGGCAGGATTTATCTGACATTATGATAGTTTGTTACTTCTTAATTCCTTCTTAATAATTTATAAGCTTACCTTTTGTTAGAAATAAAATTCTTTACAAATTTATCTTCAACTTTTAGACTTAATTAGACTTCTCATCAAGGTGCAAGCTGTCTGGCTAAAGTGCAGGTTATTTATTAAGGGTAGCAATTCTCTCTTTACTCTAAAGAACTATGGGGAAGATTTAAAACACTGTCGAAACACTTCTTATTTTATGGTTATGCTAGTTCCAATATTATTATTACAATATACTTACACCATATAAATCAAGTACATGTACCATTTACTCTTTGCCTCCGGAATATGTTTTTCACATGTGGATCTATTTAGATGGAATATCCTTGTAGAAAATGTAAATATTTTTTACGATTGTAAAGTAATATGGCCATAACTTTTAAAAAGAGTCATAGGTATAGAAAAGTTATATTTTCTTCATCAGGAATACTTTCTCTATCTAAAAAGGCAAAAATATCACTGCTGACAAGCGTCTTGCCGGATACAAAGATTTAAGCACCGTGTTAAACACAAATCAATCATCAAGATTTTTTTGGAGAGAGACCAATTAATGTTCAGCATTTTATTTGCGATATAAGAAGTCCATGTCTGACGACATGAAACAATTGCCTTCCATTGCACAACCTGCCTCACGTGACTTTTATTATGAGCAGTCCTTTAGGTGAGAGCTTCCTGTTGCAGCATGAAGCTGATCGGTTTGTGCTGTTACACTCTGTCGAACAGAGTTGTCTGATCTGGTCACTGTTTGTGTATTCACCATAAGCATGATGTCTAACCTCAACCAAAAAAAAAAGTTATTTATTTTGATTATTGATCTAACTTGTAAGGATGAACACCGGCGTATTAATAATAAGAAAAGAATTAATGAATAATGTTATACATTTGTTAGTATGTGTCCCTGTTCTTGCCCCCAAAAACTTTATGTGCAATGCAATGTGTTCACACTCGGATCTAGAATGTTTTTGATATTATCCTTTTGAGAATAGAATATTAACTAGTATAAAACTATTTTCTTTGAAGAACTGTCTTATATTTACGAATACAAAATTGGTTTGAGGCTCTTAGATTTTCTTGAACTCTGACTAAAGACAGTCTGATGCTAGGCCTGTACTTGCTATCTTTGCTTGGCCCTTTTTCCAAAGGAAGCAAAACAGTTTAAAACCCTTCATATTTTAAAGTTGAAATAAAAACCACACAATCAATCTGACAGACCCTGGCCTGTGACCTTGGTTTACTGATAAGCGTGGGTGTCGGATCCTACTTCAATATACAAGGCATATCTGACATGTTCAAGTCAATCTGTCTTCTACATGGATATGAGAGTGGCACAGCATGTGGCCCCGAAAATTGCAGTGTTTTTTCAGGGGTTTCCTAATGATTTTTCGCGGTAAGGAAATGTGTGACATGGATAACCTGTCATCAAATAAGTGAAATACTCTCGAGTATGATTTAAAACTGCAATCAGATAAACAAAACAAAAACTAGACCGACACAAATCTTGAATGTTTACAGTTACATGAAATGATGTATGATTTTGTAACGCTTTTCTTCTATGACAGATAATTAATTATGACGTTTTTTATTTACAGATATACCTCCACTTACGGTCTTACACATGCCCAAATGAACAGAGATGGATTGTCCGTATCCTCTTCATTGTTCCCATCTATTCGTTTGACTCTTTCTTGAGCTTGATGTTCTTTAACAATGACAGCTATTATATCTACTTTGACAGTGTCAGGGACTGCTATGAAGGTAGGAGAATCATCACTGGCAATTATAAAGTATTTAGAAATCTCTTCTTATGTCATTGGGGGCCTGCGACGTTCACCGAACTGAACCTACTGTAATGTACCATTCACATGATCGGGGGTGGTTTTTACAAGGTTTCCTATCCATTTTCCACTGTAATAAGGCTAGTTGCAGTGTGAATTAGACAATCCGTCGTCATATAAGTGAAATACCCTTGAATAGGACGTTAAACCCCAATCAAAACAAACAAACAAATCTTATGCCATCGGGTCATATGTTATAATTATCATATAAAAAAGACAGATGTTGATATGTTCAAATCAAGTTGATTGATGTCCATCACAGTTTGCTTTGTCGAGTCTTCCACTGCCGTCACATGCAATCACATTTTACATACTGTATATTGCATTGCAGTGCACAAAATTTTAAAATAGCTGCATAGATTCCAAAATCAAATTGCTGAAATGAACTAACTATATGACAAAACTATTTATGACAGTAAGGTTTTCAGTATGAAAGAAGAAAGATCCTTCTGAAATATGTTGAGGTTCAATACCTATTTTATGTTATTTCTTTTTTCGAGGAGATACCCTTGTGGCTGTTGGTTATCCTCAAATAAAGAATTACAATTACAAAAAGCATTTTCTGTGTTTGTTGTAGCTGTGGTAATCTACAGTTTTCTGAGTCTCTGTTACGAGTACCTTGGTGGGGAGAGCTCCATCATGTCAGAGATTAGGGGAAAACCGATACAGTAAGTAATGCTGCAAAAATCACCTATTTCAATTACTTATTGCATGAAGAGACTTAAACATCTGCTCCACTTTATGATATATCATGGATCATAACACAAATTCAGTAAAGCTAAATGGTTTGCCTTTCAAAAGTCAGGGTAATGAAACTAGAAAAAACAGAAGGCAAATTATAAACCCTACCAAGTTGTTAAAAAAACTGCCTTTACATATTTCAATTGCATAGAGCCGAAACAAATACATACAAATATAAACTATATACAACTGCCTGCACAACACTGTTTAATATACCTTTACTTCATTGTCATCTCACTACAGATGTGGCATTAAGTCGATCATAAACTCTCTTAATCATCATTTCAGAGGAATTCTGCAAAAATGTTATATGTTTTTAAACAACCTGTTAGGGTTTATAATTTTGTATTTTGTTTTTCAAGCTGTGCCACTCTCATTAAGCTAGAACATTCTCAAGACGTTATATGTTATATGATTGGATGTCAAAGAAAAACATCTCTTATCTAATTTAATTGCATTCTTTAAAGTGTTTCCACTTCTATAAAATGATCATGTGTATTTATGTGCAGGCCCATGTTGAATTTTATTCTTTTGTTTTCAGGTCAAACTGGATGTACTGTACATGCTGTTTATCAGGACGTCAGTACACTATCGGCTTTCTACGCTTCTGTAAACAAGTCAGTCATCACACATTTTTATTAATCATTTATGTGATATATTCATGATTTATTACCTTAGTTATATTGTTTACTTTTCAATAGGGTATTGTATAATACTAGTTTATTACATTAAAGGACAGAAGACTGAATACATTTGGGTTTCTCCATTTGTTCACTTGGATGCTCTATACATAAATTTATTCTCAACCACAATTGTTTTTTTAATTTTAAGGTGAAATAACTGAATTTTAACAATGCATTCAGATATATCAGATATTTTGTTGACATGCTACAATTAAATCTACCCATATTTCTAAAACAAATTGCTAGATAATATTTTTTGGCGCAAACTGTTAACATCAACCAAACACAAAATTGCTGATCAATTTTCAACCTTCTGATCAAATTAACAAATATTACATACCCATGTTTTGCAGGCAACTTTACAGTTTTGTATCATCAAAGTGGTGATGGCCATTATAACATTGATCCTTCAACCATTTCAACTCTACAAGGATGGAAATTTCTCGTAAGTTTAATCACATCTAATATTCTAATTTTTATTTCATTTCTAGCTTAATAAGCTAGTTTTAATTGGGTCTTTTTCTCTTTTTTTATTTATTATTATTTTATAATCTTAAGTAAGTGGCATAACTCTTCTAAATACTTCTGATTCCTCTAGTTACCTCCCCTTATATCAGCACCTTTTTATTTCAGTACTGCTGGGGGCTACCTCTATATCACTATCATCTATAATGTGTCCATCAGCCTGGCTCTGTATGGGTTGTTTCTCTTCTACTTTGCCACACGTGAACTCCTCAGCCCATATGATCCTGTTCTTAAGTTCTTCACCATCAAGTCCACAATCTTCCTCTCGTTTTGGCAGGGTAAGTTCCATGAATGTTTTTATTAGAAGTGGCTACAGAAATAACATGTAAGACCCCCTGTGGTAAAGCCTATTTCTCTGTCCCAACTGTTAGAAGTTATAGGGTAAGTGAAATACCCTTGAGAATGATGTAAAACCCCAATCAGACAAAATCACTGTAACTTGCAGCTTGCGTAGTTCATAGACTTGTGTGTTATATACCATTGACAAGCTGACAGCGTAGGCCTTCTATATGGCGCTGTATTTTTTTTGTCCCCCAATGAGCGCCTTATAAAGTGGTTACACTGTACCTGGTCCTGACAGATTTCTGTTTTTACGTTTAGTGTGTTTCAGAATGACATATATATTTGGTAGTCGTGTCAACCATGAGTGAGTAAAGCTATGTGGCTCCAGCAATCCTGAGTACTCGAAGAGCGACGATAAACCCCAAGCAAATAACGAATTATGGGAATCTTTACAAAAATGCACACCATAGTTCAATAAGCTAATGTGATAAATAAGCAGTTGTTTGAGTTGGCAAACCAACTGTCATTACTGCAATTTGAGATGCATGCTGGTAGTTTAGTAGGAAGAAAGGGCTTAAAGATTAATTATCAGGCTGATAAATTGAATCACCTCAATTGAATGAAGAAGATATACACCTGATATAAAATGTATCCTCTAATACCTTAAAGAGAAATAGGCTTTACCACAGGGGGTCTTACATGTTATTCCTGTGGCCTGTCCCAAAATAAGGGAGACCCAACTTATAGAAGTTATAACTCAGCATGGGGCTGTACAAGCTGAACCATAATTCTTTACCTTCTTAACTATCAAACCTAAAGTATGGCATTAAACCCCAATCAAACTATACAACTATAACTGTTTGGATAGTAATAAACTTTATTGATTATGTTTACAGGAGTTGTGTTGGCTATTCTTGAGAAGACGAGTGTGATCAGCCCAATATTCTTACAGGATGGCAAGCAGATGGCTGGGGTGGGTACCGTGTCAGCAGGATGGCAGAATTTCCTCATCTGTATTGAGATGTTTTTCGCTGCAATTGCTCTACGGTTTGCATTCCCTCACAGCATCTACAGCTCTGGATCGACTAGCTCTCACGGCCGTACTGTCTCCTTACAGAGCATCTCGAGCAGCTTGAAGGAGACCATGAACCCGCGGGACATCATGCAGGATGCAATCCACAACTTTCACCCTCAGTACCAACAGTACACCCAGCAGGGGATGAAAATACCTCAGGACGAGGACAACACAGAGGGAGACCGGTCATACTATGACCAACCCTACCAGAGACAGGTGCCCCCTTCTAACAATACCAATAATCATCATCTCCGTAATGGAGAGCTGGCTAATGGGGTCCAACCTAGGCCACAGGGAGTCCCGGCACCTCGACTGCCACCACAGAGACTCAAACTCAACGAGAAGTCCACCCTTCTCAGCTCTGATGATGAATTCCAGTAAGTCGCTATCACTCTTGAAGACTGACCCACTGACACTGTTGTAGGATACTGGGAAGTGTGCATGAAGATAAGACCTAGATCTACAGGACAGAATATAACTATTTATTGGAGAGAAGTAATATTAATACACTCTGTGACATACTCATTATTATGAAATAGAAATACCTTCTGTAAAGCTAATCTCCCCTCTGAGGACGGACATTATGTCAGGCTTTTGGCTTTAATTGAAGTGATAGTGACTGTGTAGTAGTTGAAGGCTGACCTATTGTCGCAACTGGATTTCTTTGTAGATTGACATAGACTGTTATTAGGTTGTTTGTTTGCTGTAGATACATCAAAGGTGTAATTATGTATATTCTTATGATAGTTGATTTTGAACCCCACCTACGAATTTTAATGCCTGTTAAAATGATCACAACATAGTTTTTATCCTCATTAGTTACTTATACCCCTGTATGCTTCACCATATTTGACATTTATGTATCATAGGATGCCTATTAAATGTTGATGACATCTGGTGGCCTTTGAACAAAGTTTTTAAACCAATACCTTAGAGATTCAGCTGTGGAAACCCTTCTCAATTTAGCAAATTTGTGACTTATTTATTGTTGAAAAGACCACCACTCCAAGACCAATATAACCTGAAAGGGCAGCACTGGCAGTTATCAGGCAAATCTTCTTTTAATATTTATGATATTTAATTAATATAATTTGTTTAATCCATATCATTTCATGAAGATATAAATATATATATATATACACATATGTCTATATAATAATATTGAAATGTGTAAAATTTGTAAGCTTATTGTACATGCTCATAAAATATATGTTAGGCATTTAAATAGATCTGATATATATGTTGAGATGCAGGCAGTGTTGATATATGCCAGCTGGAAGTTGGAGGAAATGACCTGTTGCCCGATTCTCTTTAAACTAAGGGACATTGTGAAGTTGATCTGCTGTGGTTTCTTGTGAATGTCCTATATTTTGTTTGTTGGCTAAAGGAAGGTGTCCTTGAAATTCTTTCACCTCAGCCAGCTGTTAGAGGGAGCTTCCTGTTGCTCTGGTGCTCTACAGAGCTAAGGGGCAACAATGTATGCTCTGACAGACTGATATAAAGTGCGGAGTTTAACCGGAATCAAATAAACCATTGTGTTGGCTTGTCTTAAAGATGAGTGAAATAATCTTAAGTTCTTCATGAAACCCTAAGCAAAACAAACAAACAAACAAATGCCATAGCAAGTTGTTGAGAAGGTATGACTGTCAGAATTCGTTTTTATTTTTTATTTTTTTTAATTATAAATTTGTTACAAAAACCAATTGACCAATAATAAATAATTATTATAATTAACCAGGCCAAAAAACCTGATCCAAACCTCTGACGACTTGTTATGAACATTACATTTGTTCAATAAATATATGATGACCAACTTGTGTTTTATTCATTAATATTAAAGATGGATAAATGAATAATAGTGTATGACCTGTTCTCTTTATTTATGACATACTTTATCTCAAACTAATTGTTCAAATGTGAAAGCTTAAGGGTAACAAACTTTTCTTCATTTTTGTAATTTTGTGATCTTAACTTCCATGTTATAAATCTCAAATGAGTGTTAATGTAATCTCTTATGTGTGAAAACACGGGCCAGAGTTCTATTTTCATCCCAAACTATACATGTAATGTGTTTTAATGATAATTATATGTACATGTATGTTACCATATATCTGAATGTTTGTTGTCATTGTAAGTTATGTACTTAAAGGATATATTTTATCATGTTTCTTGCTATTTAAGACTTATTTGTTGTACCACCCTAGTTAAATATGCCATTTTGTAACACTGAATTTTAGGTTCCATCAAGATTGTGTCTCTGGTCGTGGAGTATTTAAATAAGGTCATTGACAAGAGATTAGGAATTCAAAATTTGTACACAGAAGGTTATGGATAAAATCTGGCCAAATCAGATTGGTATTCGTTTTCTTTTCTCATTGACTGCTCAGTGTAAAGGGTGAGTGCAATGATTGGTTGTTTCATTGTGGGTTATCTGGTTAGGCCTGTGGTTTATGGTTTAGCTTTTCTCCTGGTCTCCCCCACATACGGCCGTGTGCAAGGGGAATAACCCTGTTTAACTTTGAACACAACAACAATGAAGTCAAGCCATCATTATACAGAAAGGTGGATATAGATCACCTAGAAGTGGATTTACAAGCTTATGGGAGATAACTGTGTCAAACATTGTGGAAATATGTTATTTATGAAGGCCTAGTTACTTACGTGGTTTATAGTAATAATTGTGCTTGGTGTGTATTTAGAAAATGTTGCTTGAACTGTAACTAAATATAGTTGTATGATGCCTAAATATGTTAGACTGTAACATGTAACAAACATCACAGTGATGACACCCATGACAAACAAACACATTATGATTGTCACCATTATTATACAAGGCATTTCACCTAAAGATCCTTGTTATTTTATCAATTTTTGATATATTTTAGTAATTTTGCTTTGAGTTTATATTGGTCGGTCATGTTTTACTTAATTGTTAAGTTTTTCAATGACATTTTTGATGAGTTTTTGACTGCATATCATCGCATTATGTGCAAGCCTCGTAACACGGTGCTGTTTAATTTATTTTGATGGATCTGAAATCAACCATCTTTGCTTTTTTTTTATGGTTAAAAATGTTAAAAACATATAAAAACTCTACATCAAAATAAAGGAATTTTCATTTTGAGTTTCAAATCAGCATATCAGAATTTTACAGAAAAAAAATTTGTTAAACTACTGATTATAATATTTTTAAGAAAATATTATCAATGAATGATTGCTGATTAAGAACCAGATTCAGGTTGAATATGTGTGTAAGACATCAGGTAGAAGTGAGACTGGTGCCAAAACTTTATGTATTATTGGGTTATTACAGAGTCAACCGAGTTATATTTATATTTCTTTTAGTGGGTAAAAGAATATCTTTTTTTCATATTCCTACCATAGCTTTGTAGGAAAATGTAAGCATTACAACAACAAACAATGCTATGTGTCAAATCTGGGAATTTCTTCAAGGCAACATTTATAAACCCAGTACATCAGGATTCCACGGATCAGTATCTTGTGTGAATGAAGGGAATTTCAGGTAAAAATAATGAAATTCACGGACCT
Organism: Mopalia muscosa; assembly: GCA_031763545.1. Classification (NCBI taxonomy): domain Eukaryota; kingdom Metazoa; phylum Mollusca; class Polyplacophora; order Chitonida; family Mopaliidae; genus Mopalia; species Mopalia muscosa. The sequence continues at coordinate 19,740 of JARFOD010102692.1, forward strand.
CTCAGCACAAATTGGAATTACTGTATTTCTCGAGGCCTGTACAAAATGTTTGCTTATTAGATATTTTTTTACATTAAAACTGGATTGTTTTTGTTGATGAAAATACTTCAGTCCTTCCTAGGATCATGACTGTCAAGATAGCTAACAAACCAACATGTAATTTGAGGCAACAATTTCACTCCAAATAGATTTTTCAGTGAAATTGTTCTGTGTCCATAAATGATATCAGAAGGATAAGATCTTAAATGGTCTTTACCCATAAATGCTATTAGCAGGATACGGTCTAAATGTTATGCAAACGCTATAAGCAGGAAAAGATCTGAAATGTCCTTTATTCATTAATTCTTTCAGCTTGATAAGATCTGAAATGTACCTCGCCATTAATGCTATCTGCAGGATGGTACCTTAAATGGGCTGGGTGTCCACCAAACCCCATTTTTCACCATTGAAAAGAGATTTTATCAGAAACAAGTGGTGGTATTAAATCATGCACCATAGTACTTGTTATCTATATTGAATTGCTTCCTACACTACCAGTGAATCGTGTTTATTGTATCTATAGAACCCACCATAGAGTATAACATGAATAACAATCCACCAGGTTACATAAACCCAGTGAACATTATTGTAAATAATAATATTTTATTATTTAAAAACCAAAAATCCTGCATGTATTACTTAATAGAGAAATCGTTAAATGCTATCTTAATCTATAAATATTGTACTTACCCAATGAGCAAATGTTTATTTTTTACTGTATAACTTGTCTCTTTTTTGCCCTCTGTCTGTTGTACATGAACAGTATGTAAATCATTGTAATGTGTGATAAAAATAAACGTAAAAACATCGGAGGCAAAGAGTGTTTGTTGTATGTTTCACAGATAGAATGGGAACAAGCTTCGATTTGTTCCAGCTCCCATAGATTTGCCTTTTCCGACAGTCATATAAAATATAATGGCAATTAAAATTATCCAGATGGTTGGCAGGATATTTAAACGTTGAGGCGAAATGAAAACCTGCCCAGATGAAAACTGACATCATTCGCACGTCATGCACTAGATGGAGTGCGTATCTTAATGAATTGTAATAAAGATACCACGTCCAGCCATACCAAACCTTTAGCAATAAAACCTGCCTGTAAATCAAAAATGATATTTAATTCGTATGACCTATTTCCTCGCCAAAACAGTTACAAAACGCTACCCTGTTTGTTCAATAATCACCTTAGGGAGGTTCCAACTGGGAGATACCCAAGCATATCCCGCCAAATCTTGTTCTCAAATGGGTGAGACACTCAAAATTGACAATAAGTGAGTAGGATATAGGCTACTGCTGTGGAATGATTGAAAATTGACGTTTAGTGGTCGCTTTATGGGTTTATCCGCCACAAGTTTTCGAAGAAGGAAACGAAATGGTTTAAATCAAGATTAAGTGCAGAAATATGGTATCGTTCACTTTACTCGAAAGGTTTCCTAACTCTTGGGGCCAGTAGTTCGAAATAGTATTGGCGTTTACACCAGATCAACCCACTAATACCGGGCGAGAGATAGACCTACAATAGGGTGTGACTTTATCTAACGGAGGATTAAATTGAATGGCGCTTCGAGCAACATAGCTTAGTTACGTAGCGGAAATTCCGCTACGTAACTAAGCTACGAGCAATCGGCCCCTTGGCCCCTTGGCCCAATTCTCACTTAATTGAAGATCTATATTCACGAATTCAATATTTTATTGAACCTGTATGGTATTTGATTCCTAATACCTATTTACTAAGAAATACCCGTCGTCTGAATGCAAAAGTGAGGGATTTTGATTCTGTTTTCAGAGTTTCACTTAAGTTTAAAAACTGCTTTGAGAAATTGGCCCCTGGAGCTAAGCTGGCCATGCACTAAAATTTTTAAAATATTAAATCTGAATTTTAAATCCAAAGAGCTAACTATAATTTAATAATCCACGATTTAAAGTGTGACACTAGGTGTGATCTAAGATAAAACGAAACTGGCATTTATTTGTTTGTGCGAAATCAATTAGTTATATAGGGACTGATGGATGATTTTGTGAATATTAACACATACCACGTAATACTCCGCTCAGCCATCGGTGCCTTTTACCTGTGTTCTCTGTCCGAGATGCGTGTCCTTATTTCACAGTATTTAGAGTCCCAAACGAGGGATTTTTACTTTTATTACCAGAGATCAATTGTCATTTGTAAGAGAAGGAGGTATCCAATGACACCAGACCCTCTGGTAAACTGTGTCACCATGTGAGTTTTCTCTCGTAAAACGAAATCAGCGGAGTAATAAAATTCTCCTGGTAATTTATCTTTTAAGGTTGAGAAGGCTGTCCGAGCGCTATTACTTTGATGCCTGGCCAGGGACACACACGAATACTCATCGAATCAGTTCGAATTACTACAGTGGTATTTAAAACACTTTAATTGAGCAATCTATGTTAACTGAATATCTTTAAGGACCTGATGAGATATAGACAACGGAAACTGGACACGACTACTGGTTGTTAGCAGTAATGTTTATCCCTGACTATATCAAAGAATCTCTGTCAGATACCAGTGTGAAATCTATTCGAAACTCGTTAGGAGGTCCACAGGAATTCTCAATACAACTGTTTTTTGTTTTATCGTTTTACACCTGTCAAAAGACACCCGATATTGGTTCTGGAAGATTCCATAGGCAAACGTGTTAATTCGGGCCAAATACGAATCTATTATATGACATCCATAACTTCATTTAAATCAGAATAATTTAACAAATCAGTATACATATATATATATATATTACCATCATTTAATGAGCTCCTGAACCATATCAATAAAAGTCACATTTCGTTGTCTGAAATATTACTTTCAGATTAAAATTCGTTTTATCGCGTATGTGATTGGCATCTGTGTCAGTAATCCTGATATAAAGATTTATGACTTAGCTAAGGTTCCACAGCTGTTGTCAGATTTATATTCGTGCTTCGTGAAATACTGAACCCAGAACACGTTTATCAGGCCAGTATCGTCATCGACTGACCAGGACTGTGAATATCGACGTATGTGTGTATTGTTCTTTGCTTTGGTGGGAACACGTCAATAAATTAAGACCAGTCTCTAGCCACCAAAGACACACTACCTTATACACTAAACATGTAATTAAAGCTATGCTGTTTTACTCAATGCTTTATACTGTGATGCTGTCCGAGGAGCTATGGTAATTACATGTTAGATGATAGTTTGTTAAAGCAGTCATGTCACAACACCCATTTATCACCTGGTCATACGTAAAGCCCAACCAGGTAAACATGGGTAGATTGTTTACTTTACAGGAGACAACTAAATTGCTACCTGTGATAAAATACAATACTATAATAATATGTTTGTCGTGATTATTTGATTACTAGAACATGTGTGATTAGTGTGACAAGCACAAACAAACATCTCTAACCCAGACCCATACAAACAGCCTTAATTTACAGGCTGTATACGGAAAGGGACAACATATTTGTTTCCCAAAGATTTAGTGCGTCGAATTAAAATCACATTTATCATTCAACTGCAAAACATTGAACCACGTGTCAAAACTGTTACTGCATGTTTCTCAATGTCACCGATGGCCAAGACGAAGCTCTTTTGTTATTTTACTGGGGGAGGAGGGCAAAATAAGAACACTTTTATACAATATACGAGAGATAGGGTGCCATGACTGTAGATAGGTGAAACAAATGTGACCATACAAATAAACCCTGACATTGAAATGAATTATGATTACCTATTCATTGATGGGAGACGAAATAGGCCTACATGAGTTTATCATGTAACGGAAGATAGGCTGATTACCTATTCACTGGCGGGAGACGAAATACATGAGTTTATCATGTAACGGAAGATAGGCTGATTACCTATTCACTGGCGGGAGGCGAAATACATGAGTTTATCATGTAACGGAAGATAGGCTTATTATTAGCCCTATAGCTTACAGAGTTGAGCGATCGTGTTGATCATGTCAGGGACTATATTCTATCTGCCACTGACGTGTATCTGTCCAGCAGAAAACACTGGTCAACTAAAACTGGTACATTTAGTCTGTCATTGTCAATCAGTCTACATTCATTAGACACCTCAGAAAATATCATGGTTGTCATTTCTTTGCTTGAGTGTCTGTTTTTATCCACACTGCCATTGTTTTTTTACGAAGTGTTGGTAGAATGAAATCAATGGTTTTATTGTCTTTCCATCATCCTCCTTGTTTATATATGTATAGGTAGTAGGTCCGTATTACACGCATTAATGAAAGTAAGCTTTCATTAAAAAAAATCTTGTATAAGCCACCGTTTATCATAACGTTAAGGAACAATTAACCGGTGTGTATGTATATTTTGTTGGAAATTGGCAAAAGTTTTAATTTCTTAAGAATTACCTATAATTATTAATGTAGCTCTATAAATACGGACCCGGGTTTTTAAACCCATGAGGGAGCGTTACATCAACTTAGTATTGGCAAAATAATATTTTCGTCTATAATAAGATGCAAATACTGCTTTGGTCATTTGATAAAAAAACAATATAAAAATGGCTCAAATACTCTGTAAGGAAACATCTAGTGGCTGGTATCGTTAAGAAATCAATTTAAAAGTGCAGATATGAGGCACTATATGAAGTATCAAAGTTAAACAGAATAGTCTCGGGATTACCTTTTTAGTTTGTATTTCTTTTTAATTATTTAACAAATAGACAAAAGTAGTGTAGAGTTTATATAATTTTTGATATACATTGAAGTTCGCTGAATTCACAAGCTGTAAGTTTACATGTAGTCTATATATGTAGGCCTACCTTCCTTTTTTCATCTTGTTTTTTATATTTATTGCAAAATCGGTTTTAAATTTGAGCATTATGAAGACAGCGACTCCGTTTCGTCTTTACATCGTGAAATCTCCGATGCAAGTCTTTTAATACACTATGCGTCCTGTCTTAATTGGCTGATTCTTGATTCTAGAGTTTACCGTTATAACTCTATATGGCCGTACTTCTAGACGGAGAAAGCCCCTTCTATTTGACAGAGACAATCCTGCAAATAAAGATGCACAGGTTGCACAAGTGTGATGATAGCCTTCATGTAGTCCAATCAATCTGTCCGCCGCATCTCGGTCAGGTGTTAATATTGCTCAATCTCAGCTTTATTATTTGCGAGATTTTTCTGGGAAATGGGATTGAAACATTTAGAGGTTAAACAAGAGATAATTCCGGGTATATTCTTTAATGTAGATTATGATGTATTTACTAAGTTGTAGTCGTCTAAAACACGAAAAACAAGCTTTGGAATGTAGGTGTTTCTAAACAGTGTATGGAAAGATGCTAACAAAAGGGCGCGGTGTTCTGTGAAACAGTAGCTTATTGTCTGAGCGACAAACGACACAAACTGGACCTATCCATGTTAATGGGCACTCAGTCTTTGTGATATAACGCTAAGCCTTTTTTCGTCCAGACTTTTGCGCCAAAATGAAAGGCATTTAAAATGGGTACTGTCATCATCACGCATATATCTCTAATGGGTAATATGCGTTACTTTGCAAATCTTTGATTGTGAAGATAAACTACAGTGCATACCTCTGCATGATTGGCAAGATTAGTTACTGGGCATATGTCTGATTGACAAGATTAGTTACTGGGCATATATCTGATTGATAAGATTAGTTACTGGGCATATGTCTGATTGACAAGATTAATTACTGGGCATATGTCTGATTGACAAGATTAGTTACTGTGCATAGCTCTGATTGTGAATATAAGTTATTGTGCATATCTCTGATTGGCGAGATGAGTTACTGTACATATCTTTGATTGACGAGATGATTTACTGTACATAGCTCTGATTGAGAACATACATTATTTTGCATATCTCTGATTGGTGAGATGGGTAACTGTGCATAGTCTTGATTGGCTTGATGAGCTACTATGCTTAGCTGTGCATAACTTTGATTGTAAAGATGACTGACTTTGCAGATTGTGGAAATGGCTGTTGTGTAGCTGTATGCTTTTGAAGATAATTGATTGTGCAGATGAATGATTGTGCAGATGTATGATTGTGAAGTCGACTGATTGAGCGTAGCCCTGATTACCCGGTAGCGGTAATTGATTGTACAGATGAACGATTGTGAAGATGACTGATTGTGCGCTCTGATTACGAGATAATTGATTGTACAGATGAAAGATTGTGAAGATGACTGATTGTGCGCTCTGATTACGAGATAATTGATTGTACAGCCGAACGATTGTGAAGATGACTGATTGAGCGCTCTGATTACGAGATAATTGATTGTACAGATGAACCATTGTGAAGATGACTGGAGGTGTGTGTCTCTGGTTGTAAACATGAATGATTATGCATTTGTAATGGCTGTGAAAATAACTGATTTTCAAGATGAATGTGCCGATCTCTAATGATTTAGATTATTGATTGTGCATTTCTATGGCTGTGAAGATAATTGTTTAAGCACTTTTGTGACTATGAAGAAGGCTGGTTGTGAATATGATTGATCGTGAAGAACACCCATATCAGCCGAGATTGATTATGAAGAACACCCATATCTAAATGCGAAGATGACTGACTGAGTCGATCTATCATCATGAAGATGGCGTATTGTCATCTATTGAATATTTCTGTTTGTGAAGATGACTAGCTAAAAAGATCTCTGATTGTGAAGAGGCCGCACTAGCCTCTTTGGAAATATTGGTATTGGATCAGTTGTCAGAGTGAAAAGAGCAGTAATCGTGGAAGCACTTGTCGTCCGAACAACTGTATTCTATTGTTTGCTGGCACAGCCTTCTTTAAAGATCTTAAGTTGAGATGTTGACGTTCCGAATTCACTGGTAAGCATGACCATAAATATTATAGATATGAACCCAGTATACTATACAGTTATACTGACATTCCAAATTGGACCTGATATAATATAAGATTATACTGACATTCCGAATTGGACCTGATATACTATAAGGTTATACTGGCATTCCAAATTGGACATGATAAACCATAAGGTTATACTGACATTCCAAATTTGACCTGATAAACTATACAGTTATACTGACATTCCAAATTGGACCTGATATACTATACGGTTATACTGACATTCCAATCTCGACCTGATGTAGTATAAGATTATACTGACATTCCGAATTGGACTTAATATACTATACGATCATACTGACATTCCAAATTGGACCTGACATAGTATACGATTATACTGACATTCCAAATTGGACCTGATATACTATACGACTATACCTACATTCCAAATTGGACCTGATATACTATAAGGTTATACTGGCATTCCAAATTTGACCTGATAAACTATACGGTTATACTGACATTCCAAATTGGACCTGATATACTATACGGTTATACTGACATTCCAAATTGGACCTGATATACTATACAATTATACTGACATTCCAATCTGGACCTGATATAGTATAAGATTATACTGACATTCCGAATTGGACCTGATATACTATACAACTATACTTACATTCCAAATCGGACCTGATATACTACGGTATAGGATCATACTGACATTCCAAGTTGATCGGTTATACTATACATGATATATAGTTGCTGACATTCTAAACTGACCGGTCTAGAGATGCCAAAGATGCTAACGGGGAGGACCGGTTATTCTATGCTAATATTCCGAATTAAAAAAGTTCTACTATAGCTGATCTCGGGCTGATTAAATTCCGAGATTATCCGTTTTACTACAAGTGGTCTACAGTTGCCCACATTGCGAATTGGCCGTTGTATCATAGGTTTGACTGACAATTCCGTAGGAAGGACCCAGAGCTACTGACATTCAGAAGTTGACCAACTATTCCGTACAAAGGACAAAGGGCTACAGACACTCAGAATTTGACTGACAAGTCCGTTTGTAGGGCGGACAGCTACTAACACTCAAAACTTGACCAGTAATTTCGTACAAAGGACAGAGGGCTACAGACACTTAACATTTGACTGATATTCCGCAGAAAGGACAGAGGGCTGCTGACACTCATCATTTCGACGACAATGCCGTACAAAAGACCGATGGTCACTGACATTCAGAATTCGACTGACACTTCCGAAGAATGACAGAGCTATTGAGAGTCAGAATTTGACTAACATTCCGTAGGAAGGACCGAGCGGTCCTGGCACTCAGCAGCTGACTGACAATTCCGTGAGAAGAACCAAGATACGGACATTGAGAATTTGGCTGACAATTCCGTATGAAGGACTTACAGCTACTAATATTCAGAAATTGGCTAACAATTTCGTACGAATAACCGAGAGTTAACCGATAGTTTGATTGACAACTCTGTATAAAGTACGAAGGTGCGAGAGCCAGTGACATTCAGAATTCGGCCGACAATTCCGTACGAAGGACCGACAGCTTTTGATATTCAAAATTTGGCTGACAATTCCGTACGACTGACAGAGAGCTGCGTACGCTCAGATTTGACTGACAACTCGGTATGAAGGTGCGAGAGCCACTGACATTTCCGTACAAAGGACAGAAAGCTATACTGACACTCAAAATTTGACAGATAATTCCATACAAAGAACAGAGGGCTGTTGACACTTTGGATGACAATGCCCTTCGAACTACCGAAGGCTGACGACACTGACGAATGTGACAGACAATTCCGTAGGATCGGGAGCTACTGACTTTCAGAATGGGCTGACAATTCCGTACGAAGGACATAGACCTACTAACACTCAGATTTTGACTGACAATTTCGAATGAAGGACCGAGAGTTACTAACAATCAGAATTTAACCAACTATTCCGAATGAAGGACCGAGAGTTACTAACAATCAGAATGTAACCAACTATTCCGAATGAAGGACCGAGAGTTACTAACAATCATAATGTAACCAACTATTCCGTATGGAGGACCGAGAGTTACTAACAATCAGAATTTAACCAACTATTCCGTATGAAGGACCGAGAGCTATGCTGGCATTAAGAATGTGGTTGACAATTCTGTACCTTGGACCGATAACACATACGCTCAGAATTCGACTGACACTTTCATACGAAGGACCAAGACCTACGGACACTCATAATTTGACTGATAATTCTGTACCTTGGACCGATAACACCTACGCTCAGAATTTGGCTGATAATTTCGCATGAAGGACCGAGACCTACGGACACTCATAATTTGACTGACAATTCTGTACCTTGGACCGATAACCACCTACGCTCAGAATTTGGTTGATAATTTCACGGGGAAGGACAGAGAGATACGGACACTCATAATTTGACTGATAATTCTGTACCTTGGACCGATAGCCACCTACGCTCAGAGGACTGAGAACCACTGACAGAGTTTTGCTGACAATTCCGCACGAAGGACCGATCGAGCTACTGATATTCGGAATGTGACTGAAAATTTCGTATGAAGGACCTAGGCTACTGGTTTTCAGAAGTTAACTGACAATTCCTTAAGAAGGACCGAGAGCTACTGATATTCAGAATTTGATTGACAATTCTGTACGAAACACGAAGGACCGAGAGACACTGACATTCAGTGCTTCTGTTATTCAGAATTGGACCAATCTAATTAAAATCAGATCTCAAAAACACTCCTCGTGTTTTGTTTGTCGCTATATTGATATACGCTCAATATAGCGACAAACAAAAATCGGGGAGTGTTTTTGAGATCTGATTTTAATTAGATTGGAATTGGACCAACTATCTAAAAGAACAGCCGAGATATGCTGGGCTAATAGAAGCGGATTGGCTAAAATATAAGACGGCAAAGCTATAGTGATATGCGAAATTAGATTGGCTATCTTCTAAGTCACATACACTGATTTATACCAGAATTGGATCTGCCGAATTGCGTGTATGGTCTAGACTTACTGATATTCATATACTAGTATTGGCCGGCTGAGAGGCTGTGATATTCAGAATTGGGACCGGCCATACACTATTGACAGCCTAGAACAGTTGATATTCCTAACTGGACCGACTAAAACCCTGATAAGGTTAGAGAGATAGGGCATCACTACATCTAAGGAAGTTTGTCATTTACATAACCTTTAGCAGAAGACTGTATACAAAGACTCGCACTTCCATTCATTATGATCACTACACCTGAAGATTTAACAAGTAGTACAAAATCATTGCTTATCCCACATGTAGTTTTGAGCTAGTTTTGTTGATTGAGAAGTCTAATAGTATACTATAATCCAATTTAACCCTAATAGATAATAAACGGCAAGCAAATGTAATATTTGACAGTCTCGGATAATTGATGGCCTTCTAATGTTTTTGAAAAATAAAATATATCGCTAAATTAAAAAAAGTTTGAAGTTTTCTTTTAAAAAAATATCACGGATGACTAGGTAAATGATTGCTTATGAGATGGGCGTGGTTTATAGAATGAAATACATCTAGAGTTACGGGCATGTCCTCGTCCAGAGAACTGAGACTATTTAAAAGATCTTTGAACAAATGGGACACCACTGTCTAAGTGGCACTCAGACAGCTCAAGTCGTGTGAATCACTTGTCTGTACAGCGAATCACTTTACCTGTTTAGTGAATCTTTTTTTCTGTTCCGTGAATCAAGTAACAAGCTATGATAAAAAAGACTATAACCTGACCAGGAAATTGTTTATGTGGCTACAGATTCATTCATATTCTTATTCGTTGAATGAATCAGTTACCTGTTGAAGTAATTTTAAAACAGATGTGTTTTAAGCTTACGGTTTCACTCGAGTTGTGAGAATTACAGAAGTATCCAGCTGCGCCATGGAATTGATGAAGTTCGCCAATCTATTTCTCTGTATAACAATCACATACTGTTATGGAAAGATGGTAGACATGGGTGAATATCGTGACATGATAGTCGACATGCATAACACTTTCAGGAGGAAAATCTCTGCAGCTGACATGAGGGAAATTGTAAGTAATATATTTGTTACAGGTATATTCTAACGAGGGAATGGGCAGTCGCGTGTTTACCTTATATAGAAAATATAGTGTTGAAAAATAATTTAACTTCTTGAAAGTTTTGTTCTTTAAAATACCATAGATGGGGTGATTTTAAAGCATATTATATTTGACTATT
>JARFOD010102693.1:5350-16322 GCA_031763545.1 Mopalia muscosa
TGGAGAGACCCCCCCCCCCCCCCCACGCCCCCTCCTAAAAAAACCCCCAACAAACAAAAAAAAAAACAAAGAAACAAAAAGAAACTTAAACAAACAGCTAGTTAATATAAAATAAAATAGATGTGCCACCACCTAGACTATTACAATCATTAAACAACACATGGTCTGAAATCCCTGTAGTACAAACGGCCGGCTGATTATCCAAATTGAATCGCCTTTCAAATGCCAACTTGTCACGAGAGCGCATTTCATGAAAAAAAAAACGGCTATCTAAATTCATTTATTATATATAAATCACATATAATGGAGGCAAACAAATTATTCTCTCATCATTTATTTGGAGACCTCCAGGTATATGAGGGAGAGTCACAAGAGGTGGCTCCGGCAATCGCAGGGGTGGTTTTACAAGGTTTCCTCTCGGTTTTCCACCATAATTAGGCAAGGAGCAGTGTGAACTGGACAACCTGTCGTCATTTAAGTGAAATACCATTGAGTACCGCGTTTAACCCCAATCAAACAAACAAAAATCAAAATATAGAACAAACATGTAAATACAGTCTAATTATGGGCGTTTATTTCAAGTAATTTATTTCGAGTACTCTGATGCACTCGAACAAAGATCAGAAATAAGATTAAATCAAGTGGACATACATGTATACATTTAACCTACAAACTTGCTTCAGAGTTATTGCAGTTGACAAGTTTCCGTTTTTACAAATATTTCCTTTCAATTGAAAATGAATAAAATCACTTCATAGTGTCATGTTGCCTACAGCAATGAAGGCATAGTGTGATATCCCTCAAAACAGTGATTAAGCCATATTGTGGTATTCCTTAAAGTAATTATAAGACATATACTGTCGCATGCATATAGTAATGAAGCCAGAGTGTGAAACCGCTTTATTTATTAATAGATAGTGTGAAATCCCATTCAATAATTAAGACATATTGTGATATCCTGTAAAGTGATTAAGGCATAGTGTGATATCCCTTACAGTAATTATAAGGCTTAATGTGGCATCACCATATAGTAATGAAGCCAGATTGTGATATCCACTTATATAGTTATTATTAGATACGGGGAAATCCCTTACCCTAATTAAAACATATTGTGATATCATCTACAATGATAAAGGCACGGTGTGATATCCCTTACAGTAATTTTACGGCATACTGTGGCATCCCCATATAGTAATGAAGCCAGAGTGTGATATCCATTCTGGTTATTAGTGGGAAGTGGGAAATTACCTACACTTATTAAGAAATATTGTGATATCATCTATAGTGATTATAATGTGATATGCCTATAATTATTATAGTCTGATATCATATATAGTAATGAAGGCACGTTGTTATGTCCCCATATACAGTAATTAAGCCAAACTGTGATATCGCGTAAAGTAATGACAGCATAGTGTGATATCCCATACAGTTATTAGAATATAATGCGATAAGCCCTACAATAATTTAGACATGTTTGATATTCCCTACAGTAATAAATTCACATTATAATAACTCTCCTATGGTGATCTAGACAAATGACTAATCAAAGCATAGTATGGTATATCCCTTACTAATTTAGGCATAGTGTGATATCCCCAACAGTTATTAAACCTGTAATGAAAGTGTGCCTTTGGGACAACATTTTAAACATAAAACAATCATTTATCAAAATATTGATCTTCATATACCTGTATGAATGTAACTGTTAAAATATTCGCCATATATGGACATGAATCGAATCAGTTATGTAGTTTATAAATGTTGATATTTTATCTACTAGTCATGCACTTATCAATACAAAAGCTGGATGTTGTAGTATCAGGCGTTGTTTGAGTGAGAAGTTCATGATATCATATCTAATATCAGTAACTAGAGGTTAAAGGTTATTGGTAATGCCTATGTCTCGTTAAGAAAGGGGGTGGTGCCGATGAGTTTATTCTCATTCTGCACACTAAGAATTGTGTCAATATAACATCATATCCCAGATATACACTGGTTCTAGCTGTATCAGGTTGTAACATAGCACGTCTGCCAAATATGGTCATGACATACCATAAAAGGACATTTCTCCATGGGAAAGTGTCGATTTTCGTGGAATTGTTAACTGCTCGCGCTCCCGTCTCGTATTTAATCAGTTGACACGGGAACTCAGTCGTCTGCTTTAATTGAGAGTTACCGCTGTGCACGTCGTTGGATTTTTCATCAAGGTATGTTTAATTTGTTTTGTTTTGGAAATTAGAATGTAGCACACTAAGTTACATTTACATTTCCTTATCATAAATAGTAAACGATCTTATATTTGGTTTGGTGGGTGAGTTTTTCTTTTTTAAATTTTATTGTTAATTATAACGATACCAAAATACTAGATGTGAATAAATATCTTATAAACTATAGGCCTATAATATATAGAACCAAAATGCCAACAACGACATGAACGTGTTATTGAAAACAAGATGAAAAATGTTTTCTTTTGTCACAAATTATGTGTTATCCTTTATCTGAAATATGCTTACATGTTAAATTAACGCTTGGTTTGGGATAATATAGTTGTTGTGAAAGAACCAGACATTTGAATCAATAGCTGGTATAGGCCTGTTATCGTGAGACCTACCAAATTCTTATCTATGATGAGAAAAGAATACCCGCTAATATATACGCATACCCGTAATTGGTCCATACCACGAAAAAACGAAATTTGAGTGTACGAGATCGATGAAAAACAGAACTAAAGCTAAAAAACGCTGAAAGTAAAAGGGTCTCTTACACTAAGCCCGATCCCCCGAATCTATAAAACAGTATTATTCAGAAAAATACGCTAGGCATTATACAAGGACACTGTTTTATTAATCGATAAATATATCATTTGTTTAACCAGAAACAAGCAGTCATTGCTAATGTACAAAATTGTTGGAACTGATAATAAAACTTTGACAGGTACATGGATATATAAAGACGGAATAAATTGTCTGGATATATTGATATACGAACCGTTTTTGTACCTCTTTAAAGTTTGTTGGCGGGAAATTAAACCATGTATTTTATTTATTTTAAAATATCATATTTCATGTCATGAATGTTCACATACATGAGAACTCTTTCTCCCACTTCGCGTATAACAGTACTTAAAGAATACGTAATGTTAACCCAACAACATTTACAATTTTAAAAACATTTCATATAATTTAGAATTAAATAAATCAGTACTTTTTTCATGACTGAATTATAGAATTCCTCGTTGGTTTCTTTAATAGCCATGGTTTGTCAGTATTTTTTGTTAGTTCACTGTCTTTGAACATATATTCACTTTCTTTTTTCAAATTTCTAAATATTGTCCCATATCAGTTAATGATTTATTGATAGTGTACATACGCACGTATGTAACGCTACTACTGATATAGAGGAAGTAATATACGTTCCTATATTTTTACAGCACTCAAACAACAAAATGGCGGATGATGATGTAGCAGCTTTGGTAATAGACAATGGATCTGGAATGTGTAAAGCTGGGTTTGCCGGAGATGACGCCCCCAGAGCAGTGTTCCCATCCATTGTTGGCAGACCGCGTCATCAGGTAAAATAACTTTATTCAAATCGGCAGGTGGTTGAGAGGGAGCCTTCCAGTTGCCTTGGTGCTCGTTGGCGCTCAAAGACAACAGGAAGCCACCCCTGTTGTAACGTTTTCGTCTTGCTTCTTGTGATTGTCCTGTCTTGCCGTTGTTTGTTGCCCGTGGTGATGATGAGTGTTGTCCTTCTCACGTTGGGCTGGCATGTCGTCTTATGAATGAAAACCCATCAAGTATGGCGTTAAACCTCAATTAATCAAACACACAATGATGATTGTCATAATTTAGTTATGTCGTAACCGAAATCTAAACCAGGCAAACCCTTGGAAAGAGGCGATACATTTTTTTCCTGTTAAACCCAATATCAATGTAATGTAAGTTCTATAAGTAGACCAAAATTGTGTCGTGATGCGACTTTGAATTAATATCTCCCTATATTTTGTATAGTGTAGCATACATTTTAAAAACTAAAGTTTAGACGTATAAAGGGAACAAGAAGCATGCCAGAGCTTTGTAGGTGCATGGTTTGTTCATACTAACTAACAAAGCTTGTAATCTCACAGAAAGGGGGTGTATTCGTGGACCAGCAAATCTCATTATCATATCCGAATAGCTAGGCCTATGGACTCTTGAGTGTTTACACGTCGAGGGATTAATAGTATATGTGTAGATTCGTAACGCACTTGAAACTAAAGCCTGTGCATGTGGAACCGTTAATACCAGTGATAACGTTATATCGAAATCTGTGCACATGATAACAGAGAATACTTAACTATGATAACAGAGAACTTAGTGACATTTTAGGGGGCGTGTCTGAATAACGGATCTATATATCAGAGTATAAAATATTTCAGGTTCGGATTACTGTTACTCAGAGTTGACCGCTGATTTATAGTCACGAGTTGGCTGACTACACCGACTCAACCCACTTCCTTCTGATTATAAAATAAGATTGTAAAATTTATGCTAAACGTTGTCCTTGCAGATATGTAACTGTATTGTTACTGTTTTGCAATGCATAATAACCTGCAAGTCTTATATTCAGAAATGCAAAAATTAATAGATAAAAATAATGCTAAAAAAATTAACAGATGAGAGGACAGAAAGAAATGAATAAGGAATGTTTTAGTGCCATTTTTAAAAGTGTAAAGAGTGGACTGGCTTACAGTCGGGTTTCCTGTGTTATTGTTTTAGGATAAATTTATCCCGCAAATTACGTGATTGTTCAAATTCGTTGTCAAATATATGTCAAACGGATATTTTCTGATTGGTAATTTTTTGCTCTTTCTTATTTTTTTTTATGTTGTTTCGCAGCGTTTTCAATCCATCCATTGCATAAATAAAAACGTTAGATTTGTTTGATTGGGGTTTTATGTCGTACTCAATTTCACTTGTATGACGGCGGATTGGCGAATTCGAACCGCTGCTTGCCGAATCAACGGTGCAAAACCGGAAAGAAACCTAGTAAAACCACCCCCGTGATTGCCGAAGCCACATTATTTAATCCACTCATAAACCTGATGGTCGAAAGTCCGACACGATCCCGTTAATAGTAAATCGTAGAAGGATTACTAAGCGCACACGCTACCACAAAACCACGGCCATTTACGTTAGAAAAGCAACTACAGTATATATACAACACGCTATGTATAGTGCCTCAGGTTTCGAAGTTGTGACTTATTGACTTAAACCTATGTCGCATTTGATAATTATTATGTCTTTGCTAAGATTTACAGCCCCTGGCCAAATGATTTTTTAACCTGTGTGTATCTCATAATTATACAATTTCTGGTTAACCACTTCTGGTTTTGTGATAAAACACGTTTCGATACGTATGTCTATATCGCTGTCAGGTGTAAACATAAGTTAGAGGGTTGCGCTCTACCTCATGCTAACTGACTAAAAAGAGGAGAGTCAATTTACACCTGATGACGATGTACAGACATACGTATCGATGAGTTCTATCACAAAACAAGAAGTGGTTATCCAGAAGTTGTATAAATATGTTACTCCACTGCTAAATGTCGTTCAAAACTTATATGTGTATCTTGGTTATTTTGTAGGGTGTGATGGTTGGAATGGGACAGAAGGACAGTTATGTGGGAGACGAAGCCCAGAGTAAGAGGGGTATCCTCACCCTAAAATACCCCATCGAGCACGGAATCGTCACGAACTGGGACGATATGGAGAAGATCTGGCATCACACCTTCTACAACGAGCTTCGTGTTGCCCCAGAGGAACACCCCGTGCTCTTGACCGAGGCCCCACTCAACCCTAAAGCCAACCGAGAAAAAATGACACAAATCATGTTTGAGACCTTCAACACACCTGCTATGTACGTCGCTATCCAAGCCGTACTGTCGCTGTACGCTTCAGGTCGTACAACAGGTATTGTACTGGATTCCGGTGACGGTGTAACTCACGACGTGCCGATTTACGAGGGTTACGCTCTACCTCATGCAATCATGAGAATCGATCTGGCCGGTAGAGACTTAACTGATTATCTCATGAAAATTCTGACAGAGCGGGGATATTCTTTCACAACGACAGCCGAGAGAGAAATCGTCAGAGACATCAAGGAAAAGCTGTGTTATGTAGCTCTGGACTTTGAACAAGAGATGGCCACAGCGTCCAGCTCATCGTCATTAGAGAAAAGTTACGAACTTCCCGACGGACAGGTAATCACCATTGGCAACGAGAGGTTCCGGTGCCCAGAGGCCCTTTTCCAGCCTTCTTTCCTGGGAATGGAAACTGCTGGAATTCACGAAACCACTTACAACTCTATCATGAAGTGTGACGTAGACATCCGTAAAGACTTGTATGCTAATGTGGTCATGTCGGGCGGAACCACCATGTACCCAGGAATCGCCGACCGAATGCAAAAGGAAATCACGGCCTTAGCTCCCACAACCATGAAGATCAAAGTCATTGCACCACCAGAGCGAAAATACTCCGTGTGGATCGGTGGTTCTATTCTAGCCTCTCTATCAACCTTCCAACAGATGTGGATCAGTAAGCAAGAGTATGATGAATCCGGCCCCAGTATTGTACACAGAAAATGTTTCTAGGCAGCCACGAAATGAATGCTATTTATGAAATACCATGCATACGAGAGTTAAAGATCAACTAAGTCCTTACACATTCTGTTACGGTGTACATTTGCTCAATCTTTACTTCATTAAACACTTCGGCATAACCGTTAGTTGAATACAATTACCGACCCAAAAGTCCATAAATTAAAAACCATTCCGAACCCCCTGTTGTTTCGATTATCGCGGTACCTGGTCAAAATGACCATATAAATCCGCCAAGGGCTTTTGTGCTTCAATTCCACTGCGTACATATTGTACATAATACAAATCAATAAATATATTTTTTAAATATTTGTAAACTTTGCTTTTTTGTTAAGATTCTTTCTGCTCATTTTTTATTTACGAACGAGATATCCGTATATTCCTTTATAATCTTTGGTCACTTTTTAACTTGCCATATATAAATGCTATAGAAGCTCTCAAAGTATAAAAACGGACTATATTTTATGACGGCGTATATATGTGACTTTATTTGGTTTACGTTTAACATGCATACTAAAATTAGCTTTTATCGTAAACGTCTGCATGCAGTGCCGGTGATTTAGTTGGTCAGATTACAGCTTATAGTTGCGTGGCTCTGTTCGAATGAATAGAGCTACGAAACTAAGATAGTCCAATCGCTTAAAGTCGTTGACGACTATATATAGAGCTACGAAACTAAGATAGTCCAATCCCTTAAAGTCGTTGACGACTATATATATCATGCTGTCGCATACCTGTTCAGATCTGTTTTAACTTTTTGGCCGCATTGGGGACACAAACGTTGGTATGGAAACACTTTGTTTAACCGATAACGTCAATATAACTTTTGCGAAAAGCCAAGAACTTTGCATCCTTTTTGCAACAAATCCCAACAAAAATACAATATATAGATTAAAACCAATCGAGCACATTAGTTAATTTGGGCATGTGCGCGAATTCTTAGTTCGGGTTTAGAGTTCATACTAAACTAGCGTTAACAGGACCCTTTGAAAGACATCGTATCTAACACGAAGGGCTTCCTTAAATCAGTCTACAGAGTTGTTAGTTCTCCAGTGGTGTTCATCTAGGAAGCTTCATCAAACAGGGGGTGGAAACGTATAAAATATTTTGTCAGACATTTTCCCAATTTTGTACTGCAGGTCATTGAACACAATGTTAAATTCTGAGGATCTTTACAGGACAAACTTAATTTTTACCGGACATGTCCTGGGAATGTATTGTTATTTCCACCCCTGTCAAAGATAACAACATGATAGGTTTCGTGTGACGATATGAACTAGGTCGGCGAATAATACAATAAGAAAAGTACAAACGTTATGCCAAACACAAACAGTATTTAAGAAAACCAAAATCATATTTATTGAACTTAGAGTATATACATACGCCATGTCAAGATACAAAATTATACAGAAATTGGAAATAACAACGGTTACCATGTCCAATATTAAGCCTCCGTTACTCAGGGCTGTTCTTTGTACTTATAGCCCTATATGAGAGTGAGGGGGGGTGAAGCCAATCACGCTAGCTGCTTACGGGACACAACCCGGAGGCGGAAACACGTGGCTCTTACTCACATATTTTCTGTGATTACAATATACATATCGCCTTGATTATGACAATGGCATTTCAACCCTTCCGTAGGAACAATCTTTTCATTTTTCTTGTTTTTGATTTCTTAAAATCTAATAATGATGAACTTTATAGCGTATAAAAATATTACAAGACATTCAATTGTTTACCACGATAGGACTTATTACTATCGACATAAATCACATTTGAGCTAATACAAAATAAAAAGTTCCAACTGGTCACGAGAATTAGATTCCTATATATATAAACAATATTTCTTTATCGACAATAAATTTATATATTAAATTTCTGGCTGGGTGTATTGCTATATGATTGGGGAATTATAAAATTCTTCGATGCGTCATGTCAGTCTTCTAACGACGGCAGATTCTATTGAACACTCTCCTGAACAGGGATGGTTTCTCTGGTGTCTCGTTTCCAGTGCAGGGGATTTTCATGGCAGATCTTATTTTTTGTCTCATCCTCCTCAGCATTTTCTTCGGTCTCGACGCTAAAAGAACAACATTAGAAACTAAAAGTTAGCGTTTGCCATACATGTATTTAATTATACTGTGAATAGTGTATAGGTCTGTGTGTATTTCTCTATATTTTATTATTTCAATGAACCGTTTTTGTCCTTATGGTTCCATTGAGAACCAGCTTGGTTTTATTTAGAATCATACTGTTTTCTAAAGAATCACCAAGGAATTATTATTCCAAAGAGTGCACCCATACACACATCGGATTACATTGTCAAAGATGTTCAAAGACAATCAGCAATATAATGAGCTTGGGTCTTTCTTATGAATATATAAGCTCAACATATCTGTTAATTTTAACTTTAAACAGGGGCTTGTTAATTTATTGGTGTAAACGACAATGTTCGAAAACATTTCACTCGTGCATGTGCCGATGATGTTAGCTCATGTAAGATTGTGAGCTCAAAACTCATTTCACTACCTTTTTGAGGAGATGGTAAACTTTGGAACATCTCAATATGAGAGGATGGTCCACTTTGTGGCATCTCAATGCGAGGCTGTACAGTCTCGTTATCCGCATCACTATCTAATGGAATTTCCTGAAAACGAAACAAACCAGTATTTATTCAAATTGGTTATAACAATTTCACAGATGAACTAAAATGACGCAGTCGCCATAAATAACGTTATTCAACAAAACTAGTTTGTCACGAAATATACAGAAGTGCTTAAGTTCGTTCACCAATTAAGCCTCCATCTGCGGAAGGATGGACAATAAACTATGTTTTATCCTGGATGTGCAAATCATTTATACTAACGCCCAATTACTGCTTCTTAAGGTTCATTCTCAGGGTACACTTTGTAGTTACGACTTGAGGGGATTCCCCTTACTTTTGGCATTGTGATTGATTTAAAAGAAAGAACAAAACAATCAAAACGTTTCCAATAGAGAGATTCCCTAAAATCGTGACTAAATGCAAATCACACAGCGATAATGCACTTTTAAGAAAACTCTTTGTTTTGAAATAACACAAGAAGATCTCTATATAAAATACAATAAACCTCACCTCCATTGTATTATACAGAGCTGTGATAGGTTTCGGTGCTGTTTCATTGAATTGTTGTTCATCCTCTACGTCATTTCTTCTGTCTGTTTCATAAAAAAAATATGCATACACATAACCATTGAAATTCTTATTAGACAAATATATTTTAAATGCATGTACCTATACCATATGCGAACTAGAATCTGTTCAAACTAAGAAAGTGTTATCCCACAATAACGAAAACGTATATAAAAGTATAGTTTAATTAATAAACAGTCGTTTTCAAAAACGTAATATTAAGAATAATTTTACCTTTTGGTGGTATATTTTTGTTATACTTATTTTAGAAAAGGCAAATGTTCAACTTACCAATCACGACTTGCTCAACAAGGTTGTTAATTTCCGAAGCCCTTACTTCCAGTATAACGTGGACCTTATGGTCTAAGGTGTTACTAAGACGATACGTGACTGAGGAGGGAATTTCTTGCTGGCTTTCTAGCACTTCTATTATTCTCTGTTTCACGAATTTTATTATTTTCTCCATTTCTTTGACATTTTCTATAATTAAATGAAAATAAATATTTCAGTAAATAAATTTAAAAAACAACAACAACAACAACAAAAACACAATTGTTTAAGCGTAGCTACATAATGTAGTGCCTTACTTAGTATATGCCTTTAAACAAAAACGTAACTAGGTTGAGATCATGGTAATACAATTAATGATAGTCCACTCACAATACTATGATACAACTGGTAGGAAAATATAAATGAGAAAAATTGTATTTATTTTTGATAAACATGTATATATTTAATTTATTTATTTATTTATGAATTTGTTGGAATAACAGACCCCATGGTGACACAAGACCAACATTGTACATGGAAACGTCACATGAAATTAAATATACTTTAAAATAAATTTATAGTGAATTTCAATTAAAACTGCCTTATTTTCAATCAATTCTCACAATTACACTACGAAGCTCATTGCCACATTGTTTCGTGACAAATTGATTACTTTTTATTTAACAAACCCTCTTAGAAAAATATGACTTTAATTAAACCGTTCTGGTGGATCATTTTTTGTGTCTTTAGGGAACAAACCCTGTCAACCATCACAACAACTGTTCCAAGCATTTCCGCTTTCTTCTTATATCAATTGTTTGTTTGTTTGATTGGGGTTTAACGTCGTACTCAAGGGTATTTCACTTATATGACGACGTGCCAGCCCAATG
>JARFOD010102704.1:0-16321 GCA_031763545.1 Mopalia muscosa
ATTCATTGGCTATTTGATTGATTGATTGGTTGATTGATTGATTTATCGATTGATTGATTGATTGATTGATTGATTGATTGGAGGACAACTCTGTTCTTGTGACTAAAGTTCGAATACACAATTTTAAACTAGTGGAGGTGTTAATATGGGAGAATACACAATACAAACTTGGAGATTTACGATACGGCTGTTTTTATTGTTCTTTTTCTTCTTTGCTTACTAGGTTTTTCAGAATAGACTAGTTCTTCGACTAGACAGCTTCCCAACAACTTCCCAACATTAAGGATTTCAAATATTCCAATAGTTTATTGCACCGATAATGTGGATATACATGTGAATTTTATAATTAACTTCGTAATGTTATACTACACTAGCGGTATATTAATTGTTTCAACGGCATTATGGTTTTTGGGAAGCTTCTAGGGATTCGTGTGACGTACGCTGCTCAGGACATATCGCGTTTGTCCGGTTTTGAGTATGAGAAATTATAGATATTACTGGCAATGGATATATCTTATTATTCATCAGAAATACATAAATACTTTATTTTTATCATCTGGTGAAAGCATGCTCGTTTATCGAGTATTACCAGATCAGACTTTTAAACATCCAAATATAATCTTCTGTAACTTGTTTATAACCTAAATATTCATATAGGCTCATACAGGCTGTTTAGTAGTGGGGCACAAAGACAAATTTGTCAGTAACCAATCAAACAGCCTCGGCCGAAGATATGACATAAACTATTGATGTCTTGAACGCTCCAAATGACCTAATCGAATTGACCCTGTTGGAAGCACACCTGTTCTACCAATCATCGCCACCAACAGCGACATAAGTCAGTGGATAAAAAGAAAAGGATTTCTACAAATAGCTCCTCTGATCAGTGGCCCGCGGCCGTGGCTTAGTGGTAGCGACTGAACCTGATTCGATTTACCGTTCACGGTATGGAGTCTTTATGTCGACCATCAGGTATATGAGCGAGTCAGATCTTGTGGCTCCGGCAATCGCGGGTGTGTTTTTTACGAGGTTTCCTCTCGGTTTTCCACCGTAATAAGGCTGTGTACAGTGTGAAATAGACAATCCGCCGTCATATAAGTGAAATACCCTTGAGTACGAGGTTAAACACCAATCAAACAAACAAAAGAACAAAACCGCGGATCAGTGAGCGAAGTGATGGGTAGCAAACATATGCTTAGATCGCTTATAAAGTAAAGGGTAAGTTGAAAGAAGACCACGGCGCTTCCAATTCTTCCATTGTATTATATGTTTTATGCAGTCACAAACTGCAAATGTTTACTGTTAATTGCATGTGTAATAAGTGAGCCGCGTTGCGATTTTCAAATTTCATTTGCTGTACGCTAGCATTACGAAAATATATATAAGTTACCTCAATAACGTTGAGATTAGGGAATGGGAAGTTTCATACCTCTAGTTGATAGACTACTGACTTAAGGAATATTAAGTGACGAAAACCTACCACCAGTCGTCATCATGTTGCATTTACCACACGTGAATTTTTAGTGGGTGGCCCAGTTTTTTTTTACGCCACGGCCGTTTTTCTGTGTGTAATCTTTTCTTTTTACGAATTCCCTAACACTCCGTTAAACACAAATTAAACACACAAACGTCAAATGTCCCTCAATTAATTATCCATCCATTTTATTTTGATCATTCTGAAAAAGGTGATGGTAGCCTTTTGAAAAAAGGCAATATTTTAATTCCAAGAATTCCAAAGATGCATTAATTTGTTTTCAGATTACAATGTTGACGATCTTAGATTGGAGAAAACTGAGTCGGTGTGGCCATCAAAACCGCAATAGAAAAATAAAGCAAATTGAGTCAAAATGCACTATTTGACCAGGTAACTCCAACATTTACATATGCTAGCCCCTGTAATGGTTAAAAAGAACTATAAATGTTCCGGAATCTGATAAACAAAGGTGGAGTTCACATTCCCACCAAACCGCTGACTCAGTTGCTTTCATCATCCAAGACACAAAGCTTTAACTTCGTCTTTCCCAGATGTCAATGATATTTAGACTATTTTACATCTGGCCCACACGTGCTAAGGTAGGCGCTCTAATTAGCAACTAAATATTTAAGAATTGTAGGTTCAAGCAGGTTTATTTGCTTACTTGCTAAAAGAAACATCACCTACTGTATTGTATCGTTCCCCTCAAGTCCATGGATTGTTAACTCGGTCATTAAAGTATATGTTCTGAGTCAAGGAATGGGTTTTTTGTTTGTTTGTTCCCCTCTTTTTAAATACATGCCATTTTGGTTTTATTTGGTGTACGTAACCAAATAATTCACATGAGATTATATATTTAATTTATCGCCGATGTGAAAGAATGTGAAAGAACAGTATGTATAAACGCACAATAAGCATTTTACCCATTAGGGGCAACTACATGAATATGGTGAAAACAATCTCTAATAGTATTGAATGTCTTCCATTTATTTATACATGTAAGTTTATTTATCAAATACTACTTTTATTTCGTTTTCAAATTTAAAAGTTTTTAGGTAAAAGCATATAGGTTGGTATAGGCCTACATAATAGAGGACGGAATGTTTACCATCCGCCTGTTATTAACAAATACACTTTTATATACATAAAGATAATTAGGATCGAATTGTATTTTGATCGCTATGACCTGTCCCAAACTTACATTATCTTAAATAAATTCGGTCCGACTAAGATATCCGAACAATGTCCAAAGATCTGAGCGTCGTAGAAACTGTTGAGGATCAAAGTTCTAACTTAGGAAAAATGTTTCCTTGGCTGAATTATCGATACACAAAGTCAATACACCGACTTTTGATTTGCCTTTTAATAAGCTTTTATAGTTTAATTTTCATTTTATATCACGACAAAAGATGATTTAATTTCTTCTCAACCGATATTGCTGAAATGCACCACTTAAAGTTAATCAGATTTTGTTTAGATATCGATATTAGACAGCCATTACTAAACATTGTATGAAGATCATAATGCAGCAAAAGTAATGTAACTAATGTTTTGTAAATAATTTGGACATAAACGTCAAGCATATGACAGTTGAAAGATTAATATATTTTTTAATTAAAAACTAAAAAGAATTTTATATCTGAATATCTTGGTATTGTTTACGTCATTTATCATTAATTGCCATTTGACTTCGAAATGCGTTCATAGATATTACAGAGTTGGTTTTGTTTTGTCTAGCCCCTGAAGCGTGGTGAATGTAACAAATCATGTTCCAGATGTTCTAACTATTTAGATAAGGCTGAGACGGGCGGAGGAAAAACTCCAGTATAAAGAGTAAGACACTGTCAGCTTTGCTTCTTTTTCAACACACTTCGAGATCGTTTTTTGTTCTTTATTATTTGAATTTTACACACCAGTCTCAAATGTTTTAGATAAGAAATATATACTTCCTTTTTGTTTTGATACGTTTATAGATTTTACCATATATTTACATGTGAATAGTTTGCCGTGCTTATCTTTTTGTGTTATTATTTTTTATTTTTGGCGGGTTTTAGAAAATATAATAGAATCAGCGCGTCCTTGATTCGATGCTAATTGTTATTCATCAAACACACTACCCTTAGCCAGAGCGCTGTAACAATTTGGGCATGACCATATATTTATCAAATGAAATATATACCTATATGAGTAAACATGCTTTAATACTTGTTTCATCATATTGATGAGCGCCGCGAAGTGTGACCAAAGTTATACACCTCAGTCATTGCTACTATAAACGTTATTAAATAACACACTAAACGAAAAACTAGA
This sequence comes from Mopalia muscosa, assembly GCA_031763545.1. NCBI lineage: Eukaryota > Metazoa > Mollusca > Polyplacophora > Chitonida > Mopaliidae > Mopalia > Mopalia muscosa. The sequence goes on from JARFOD010102704.1 coordinate 3,785, forward strand.
AATAGCAAAAATTCGATAAGAAACGATGATTATGTCGTTATTATCTTTTCGTGGAGGACTGTTCCTTAAAATATCCTCAAAGCAAATTAACTCAACCAAGATTATATATGGAAAGCATCGCTTCTTGTTTAAAAAATCTAATTTATTTTCCAAGGGATAAAAATAAATCTGATTAGTCTCGCACACATTCAAAGCATGGAGGTCTTCAGTTGTCGATGTATTTAACCATATTTCAATATCAATTGTAAATTGTCTTGACACTTTGAAAGTATTCCAAATGTGATATCAATTTACATTCGAAAAGTAAGAACGTTTATCAATGCGTAACACCGACACGAACAGTCATACTAGCCTTCTTTTGGTTTAGACCCCCCCCCCCCCCCCCAAAAAAAAAAAAACCCAAATATTCCTCTTTTACAATAAAGCAAATATGGTAGAGATTGCATTTGCTCTGGTGCTCTCTGAGCGAAAGAGCAACAGCTTCACTTTCTTAGACACAAAAATTATTCATGAAGCCGATATGTTTGTGATTGTGTCACGTCCTGTATCTGTCTTGTCTTGTTTTTGTGTTTGACAGAGCCTCGAGGGTGGTTTCATTTCACCCATTGGGCTAGCATGATTTCCAACAAGTGAAATAAATTCAAGTACGGCGTAAAACCTCAATTAAAAAAAACAGACAACATTCAAGACCTGTAATCTCGATTGTCCTGGCTATGGATCTAAAACTTTTGAGACTGTTGTTGATAGCGTGGAAGACATTTAAGTTAAAATAGACTACTGCTAAACAAGTATACATAATACGTTAGTGATACATATATGCAAGAAAATAAGTCTTATCAAAACAGTTCGATCTGGCACGAGTGAGTTACTTAAACCAGATCTTTGTTGATAGTCTATACAAAACAACCAGCCAAAAGTTTCCCGTCAAACGGAATTAATCAGAGGTGTCTTTGTAGAACGCTAGATCTGACACAAGGAATGGCAGCCATGGGTCCGATCACATAAACATTCCAAACTCTCGCCAATCCCTCTTTTGTCTTAACCGTTAGACGGCAACATCAACAAGCAGTGATACATGTACATTGGATAATTGAGGAGCGTCTAGAGGGAAAAAAATAAGTAACTAAGTTGCCTAGTCTCCAAACCCTAACATTGTTGATGTTCGCGCCGATTCTCTTCTCCAGACTGTAGCTTTGCTTCAAAGATTTATACAATTTCGTGTTGTTTTCCTTCATTTGGTCTTCTTCAAGCATAAATTCAACAAGGCAGGAATATTTATCCTTCAAAGCATATTCTTAAGAAGTTGCCAGCGGCCGTGGTTCAGTTTATAGCATGTCTGCCTACTGATCCTTCTTCAAAGAACCGCTCACGGGTAGACCTCAGATATATGTGTGAGTCACACGACGTAGTTACTGCAATAAGCCTGTTGCACACGAGCGATTCTACTTCGCCGATTCTCCAAAAGTCAGCTGACATTCATACCACGTGACTAACACTTGGCATGATTTTTGTTTAAATGACTTTTATTGAAAATTGTATAGAAATTTTAGGTTTGATTTTGAACAAGGTATGCACATGCGACGGAGCTAGCTTATTATACGTGTGTCAATCTTTTTTAAATTTAAATCATGTGACTTTATATCTCCATTACTGATTGGATGTACAACTTATGGCTGCGATTTTCGGTCGTATGTTTTCCGCACATGAGTAGATTAGTCGGCGATATATCGGGAACGAGTAGTAAGATACCAAACATGTTTGATCCCGTGCGAACAGCCGCTGAAAATGCCTAGTCGCATCGCAAGCCTGTTCCACATGAAGCGATTTCCATGCAATTTTAAGTCACTGACGGAGAATCGCTCATGTGCACGGTGGGCTTTAGTTTTAACGAGGTTTCCTCTCGATTGTGCATGGTATTTAAATAAGACAAAGTGTTAAGTGGACAATCCGTCACATAAGTAGAATATAGCCTTGTGTACGACGTCAGGCCAAATGAAAGAAACATACACACATATTCCAAACAATTGCCTGCTCCTTGGACGATTTTGTGCCACTGCAGAGAGTTTATCTGAAAACATGGATCATTTAATTTTCATTAAAGTACGTTAATATGAGCATGTCTGGAGATATACAAACGAAACTTGTATAAGACAATTGATGTAGAACATAAGATGATGCAACGGTTTAATTAGTTCACATCATTTGTCAATGCCACTTATGATTGTCAGTATCTTTCTAAACCAACTCAGACCTGTAAGAATGTATGCATCATCCAGTCTATTAAAATTTATTCTTTATATTGTTTATGTTGTATTACGTGTTTCATTGGTGTTTCTATCTAGTCCTAGTCCTGGAATAAAGAATATTTAAGCTATGGAAAAACTGTTTGAAAACTCAAGATCCGAAATCAACTGATACTGCAGACAACGTTTGTGTTCGCATCGGACAATAGTTGATACGAGAAGTGTTTGTCGTTCTTAAAACTAAACGTCAAAAGCAAAGCTTCTGAATGCAAATGGTTTTATCTTTCTACAAGAGCAGTCCCCTTTATACCTCCAATCCATTCAGGCGTCTTACGTTTTACGTTGACTCCTCTATACCGGGTGAACCCCTAAACTCGGGAAAGTACTGGGGGAGGGAAAGGGGGTCTTTTTACGATGACGAGCAGATACATAAGTGCTTAGTTTCGGACGTATCTGTCGTGAAACCGACGGTACGTCGAGTTATGCCACAATCCTTTGATATATAATGGATGTCTGTAGAGTCTTGAAAAGCAATTTGAAACCGTTTGTCTGCTGGAGCATGTGGAGGCAGCGAAGGGTCCAATTCAAACCACGTGTGTTAGTAAGCGGCTAATCCGGTTAGCATCGAAGTATTAATCATCAGACAGAAATGGACCAACGGTGACCTATAATTAGTTCCCAATTAACACTCTAAGGAAAGGCACATAGACAAACAAAATGACAGGAGATTATGCCCTCGGCTTTCGGAGTGGGGATATTCCAAACGCCGCCCATTTGCCCTGACGTATCGTAGGAATGTTGTGTAATGCATTTAATACATACAATTTCACATGCATATCTTTTAAACTTGTAACAAAAGCAGAGGGTCTGTACACAGGATAGTTAAAAATCAGACTGCATATCACTTAACTCGTAGCTTCACTCAAGAAGCATATTTTTTCCTTACAAATAGGATTGGTGTTTTGAGCAAAATCTTAGGACATAAAGCTGTATAACTTATTGACCTTAGTGTGTCCTTAACACATAAGAAAATCAGTCCAGTAAAATCAAGGTTGTTACAAAAGCGTGAAAAGACAGACAGACAGACCGACAGACAGATGGGTGAACCCTTAACGGAAAATTATAAGACTGTATAATATTTTGCTAGTGTGAAATTAAAACCAAAATGTATGGTGCAAGTATAGTATATTCTATACATTTTATTATTTCTGACGCTTATATGCATGTTACATGGGATAATAAACAGCACGTTGTCTGTATAGATATCGTTAGCTTATAGATATATCCTCATCTCAACTTGTGTCAGATGAATACCACCGCCTTGTCAAATATAGAAACTGTTGACTACCAGTGAAGCGTAGAAGGCGTAGGCTTGAATGGGTCGCCTCTCTTTCCGAGAGAACCTGAAGAATTGAAACAACCTACTCACAAGTGCTTTTGACAAAACAAAAATCGTTAGCAATAATGTTTTCCGTTTTATACAAACCTCGTAAAGAGATTAAATGACGTCCGATCATTCGGTGAAATCGTTCGTAAAAAATTGTATTCTTTTATGAAAAGGTTGCGTTCAAGTAGCAATCCGGGGTTAACACTTGTACTCCGTTCTGATATTCCTGTAAACACGTTTATTCATGCCAAATGGCAATTATGAGCTTATGCAACTGTTAAACGTGTATATGGACCAAGTGTCTGCCATGAAGTTATAAATAAAAATAATAAATAAATAAATAAAATAACATCTGACCACCAATTTTATGAACCTCACGAGAATGGTCTCTCAAAATACTTCAAAGTTTCTAATTGGTACTAAATATATTTTAATTTGCGTTTTTGCTCAACGGAAATGCACAGACGACATCTGTACTGAACACTGTTATTTTTACATACTTCATCATTAACCCTTCTCTGAGCCCCTGTCCAAAGCAATTATTACCATGTGGTCAGTGAACAGTTTTAGGTGGCTATATTTAAAGGAAAGGATTCGTCAAGCAGAATAAGCCCACGGCCAGACATGATTACACGGTTTAACTGGTTAACTACCAGCTACGGTTTATTTATTTCCCACAACTCACCATAAACTTACAACTAATTGGCGAGCTTGTTAATAAATTAGTACAAATTCTAGTCACCTGACGTCTTTATCTGGTCGGTTCTTTGAAGTTACCGCGGTACTAAAACTTACTGCGCACTTAAACTGCGTATTGGTGGTATAAAAGCTACATGTTATTTCCACACTCAACAGAAGTGTAGGGATATTTTTTTAAACAAAATGAATAACTACCGAAAAGCAGATGTCAAGTTGTTGTTTAATCAACTCATTTTGAGCTTTATAAAACCACGAGCAGTTGCATGTATAGCACAAATTGATTACGTTGCAAATCCGTAGTTACTGTCTATCCGGTATAAAAGCTAGCCAATACAATTTCGTCAGAAATATTTGAATATTGTTTTTGTTTTGTTTTTTCGGCGATTTTGAAACCTATATTTATTATACTATTTCCACATAGAATCCTGTCATGTTGCTATATCAAACGAAATTTCTATCCTCCAAAACACATCCTGACCTATCCTTTTGCACATTAAAGTTTGTATGTACGTTTAGAATAATGACATTGTTTTGTTCGGAATCAAAACAAAAATAATTGGTCAACTATATATGCATAATTTAACAATAATTGTTTTAAGTATAAAGGTATTCGGAGAGCTTTTAGTTTATATATAAATAAACTGATTACACCTGTTTATGGCAAACACCAAGTTTATTATACTTATAATAAAATAGAAACGTTTTAAATCGCTTATGTGTTGTAAGAACCGCATATTGTTTTTATTTAGTAAAGCATTTTCACAAATGCTCCAAAAAGGAGAAATACTACTCTTTTGCGTTATAGACGCCTTGTTCATTACTTCAAGCTTGCTTGGCTTTATTGTGTTATGAAAACATCTATAGAAGTTAATTGCAAGCAGAGATATTATATTAATATATAACTTGACATATATACAAACATGTTCTTAATTATTGTATATCAGTCTAATTTTGTATCGCATTATTCATTCTAGTTGATATTTTGCTTCTTAACATAAGGACTTAGTAAATATGAAGATTTTATCTGTCTAGACTTGACCCCACATGTACTTAATATGTCTCTGTGTCAAAGATTGCTTTGGGTGTCACTGGGTCGAACCCTTGATGAAAAAAGAACTAGCACTTAGAGTGACGTCTCTATGAGTTAAATTGGAAGTACTTCAACTCACTGTCCAGTTTGACGAGCTTCAATTAACCTGATCTGTCAGCGGTGGCTGAAAGTTTCCAACTGGCAGCAAAGACGAAAGAGGGATCGGTGAGAACTTGGCACAGAAAGACAAATGTTAGTAGGATAGGGCTTCTTGTTATCATTCTTTGTATTTGAACGTCAGGTGTAGCTCTCTGCGAAGAAACGAACCAGTTAATTCCGTCTGACGGACGACTTCGTCTCTCTGCACGCAGTGAAGATTCTATCAGAAAAGATCTGACTTAGTCGGCGCGAATACTAAAAGATAAATACACTTCTCTATCGGCGGCTTATTTTCATTCGTATCTCATCATTTATTTATTGGTGGTGATGTGTTAAAAAGCCCCAGCTGTCAGTATCTTCTTCACTTTCAAAAATAATACCGAATGTTTTTCAAAACAATATATCAGTTAAGCTATAGGGTTCTGTCTTCTTTCCATTCAAACGAAAACCACTGGAAGTAAGATCGCCGTGATGTTATCAAAAGTGATGAGCGATTTAACAAAGTAATGTATATGACTTATGTCAAAATAGCCAGTTCCAAATTACATAAATCAGGCTAGAATAATTAGCCTTTTTGTTAGGGGCAACATAATTGTGGTATTTGTTTAATGCTGTCAATTATGGAGGAACAACAACCTTTCCAACAGGGCATTTGTGTATGACACTAACAGTATTGATGTGGTGCTGTTCACTCTTTGGACATACACCACCGTCATTTAAGTGAAATACCCTTAATAAAGTCGTTGAATGCCTATCAATCAAACTTGGAGAGAAGATCTTAAATAGCATAATATATAAAATTGGGATATAATTGGTTGTTATAAAAAAATACTATTAGCTTTATAGAATACCGAACATAACCACAAATGACCAAAAAATTAGCAGTTGTTCATTTTTCAGGGCGTTTCCTCATATGATGGCGAAATACTACAGGAGTCAATATGGGCGCACTATAATACAACCTTATACTGTTTAGTGCCTTTCTGCAATGGAAAATCAATATACCTGCAGTGCTACGTAAATACAATATGCCAACGCGTGGAACATAAGACCCTGAGTAAGAGACCAGAACCAATGGGACAGCGAAATAGGTTATTTCTACAATCGTGTTGAGTTCCTGTTTCTTAATTATTATCCGAATGACACAAAAAACGGTTAAACGTGTTAACAACAGGAAAGTCGTTTTCTACAGTTTGGCTATATTATTTTATTTCACGGCACTGTGAATTTAAATGGCAAAAGTGTTTCACCTCTAGCCGTAATAATTCGATCCATATCTGGTCTTGCATGCAGAGTCGGGATTCTTACAAAGGATGTAACATAGCACGGTGTTTATCTGCTCGCGAAAGCACTAAAATAGTGGAAAGGTAGTTAAAGGGTGTGAAGGGTTAGTACTCCTGCATGTAACCTGTATTGCTTGTGTATATCTTTGACAAACTTTGCCCATCAGTAATTTTGGGATTCAATGCATGTAAATAATATAAAGCATTCCTATTTTAGCTATCAGGGTTTTCCTTAACTCATATATGATTCCTTTATAATACTCCAACACATTGTTAAAAATAAATAATAAGTTTATTTCGCCTGATGCCCAACTCTAACATCGTCAATCACTAAACACAATTCAACAGCAGATCAAGGGTGGCTGTTAACAACAGTTTGTGGCAACTTCGAACCTAAATGCATGTTACGGTATAATTATGAGCCTAATGACATTGCACCCAATGCAGGACACGAGGGCAGTGGAATATGTTCTGGTTTGTTTCAGGATTTACAGCATTTAAAGAAGATGTAATGGCTAATTTGTGTTTGTTAAAGAATCGGGAGGAAACTCACTGTCAAATCAGTATTCACGACGTGTCATTTTATTATAAGATTATTTTGTGTGACATGACGAAATTTAAGTTTGTTAATTTTCAAGACAACATCGGCCTTATATACAAATTGAATAAAGCGTTAGACAATACCTATTTTCGGAACTAAACTTCTGATAAATGTTCTGGTTCTGACATACACATACGTGTAACGTGACAATTTCAACACCAATATTCCCTCTCCCCTCTCCCGACACAAACACCTCTAAAATAATCTTCCTCCTGATGGTGTGACTATACGCTCGGAATATATTAAATTTGCATTGGCCGTTGGTTTTTTTTTTGTCCTTATGGTTTAATTTAGAACCATCCTCTTTTCCAACAAATCCTCAAAGAACCATTATTTCAAAGAAAATAACTGTAAACAGACTTTGATTAGTTAAAGTACCTTGCAGAAATTTAAGTATTTTTTCTGTAAATGTGCGGGGAAATTTGAATGAATTTGATTTCCTCACTTTACCATCAGACCGTGACGTCTCAGCGTTCCCTCTCTACCGTACATTTCTCTAACATTTCGTTAGAGAACAGTTACGGAACCAGTGTTATAACAAAATGGCTTATTGATCTCCAACGGATATATTGGTCCAGTATAGTCTAAGCAAATATATATTTCTAAAAGCAATCACATTGCCACAGGGATGTAGACAAATTAAAATCGAAAAATCATCTTATGTTCTAGATAACTCCCAGAGACAAGTTTCTAAATAAACCTTAATATCGAGTTATGTTATGGGTAACCTACAGACTAACATATATATATGTGTGTTACATACGTGAGCCAAATCTATGCCGAATATTAGTGTAATGAGACGTGTAGCGAGAAGCAGTTAATGAATTACATGTAATTGGAAATATTTGAGTAGGCCGTTAATAAGAGAGGGATATTCCCTACAATACATCATGAATTAGAAACCCGTTTGGTTTCACCTAAAGGCGGTTGTACATCGTACTTAACGGTTAGAAGATCAATCAATCACTCAATCAGATTCCCTTTACATCACGAATACCTCTTCAAAATTTATAACTTTAAATACACTTACCTGACTTTCCAACTCCGTTTTGTCCAAGAATAGCAACTTTAAAAGGCCTCGATTTACCACTGATTGAAAATTTCCTAAATCCTCTAGGCGTTACACTTTGATTTGATGACGACATTTTCCGTTTGCAAACGTGAAATAATTGGCAATGTAGCTTACATTAATTCATCTTGAAGAAATATAGCACTGGTATCCGTTGCTCTTTTTAACAAACTTGTAAAGGCTTTTGCTTTTCACTACTCTCTTACTGTTTCGAATCTGAACTCAGCACAGCATCGCTCACTGTGTACAAATCCGCGCGCAGTCGGTCACGTGACGTCTCGTTACACTTGATTGGCTCCGACTAACAGTTCTAGCTAAATTTATTAGATGAGGGGTTTTTTTTCTTATTTTTGATTTGCATGTTTGTGCTCTGTTTGTTAAGTATTCAACTTAGATTTTATCGAAACTTTCAATAAAGAAATAACAGATTTCAATTGCCATTTGAGTTTGCCGTTATAGCCCCTGAAAGTACTTAAAACGGTCGGACGCTTGTCATGATCTACGTTTACCGACAAGAATGCAAGTTAAATATTTAGTCTGCATGATATGGAACCGTGACAAAACGTTAGACGGTCTCGTAAACTGGTGTAACAAAAAATTCACGCATCAACAAAGGGGTTTTAATGTATTGTCTGCAGTCTGTCGAGATCGACCGCGTAACAATAAACATTGTAGTTATATACAGAGCGATCAACTGGAACACAACACAACAACTTTGTGTGGTTTGACTGCGCCGTTTAAGTGTATTGCACTTCAATCGCCTGCATCGACACACTTAAGAAACATTTCACTCTAACGGTATTAGTTCAGGTAGGAAAAGGGTTTAAACGCCCTAAATCGTGTAATCGCTCTGCATCGGATTTGGATCAGTGCCATTACACCAGTGTTTATAAGACATACAAGCATAATAAAGGTATATATCCCATCTAGTCAATAATGTATCTTGTATTTTCTGTATTCACAGTGGGATAAAGGCAACTGGAAGATTGACAACCGATAGTTGCTTCGTAGTTCCACAGTTTTGATAGGTTATGGGACGATTTAATGCCACATTTGACACATAAACTGGCTCAGTAAGTTTAGCCTACAAGCATTATTAGACAATATTTAATTTAACTTATAAAAGCCAATTTGTGGGAAAACACGGAATTACACAGTTCTGTTCACTCAAATTTTGTATCTCTAGAAAAGGCTACATGACACCATGGGTTAGTGATGCAGAACTCCGTATCTACGATAGATGATATTTTAAAAGCTCAGTCTGTAAAATACTTAAATATGTAAGTTAGGCTATATTACAAATTAGGTAGCGCCTTTTACAGCTAGCTTTTTACCCTGTACCAAGTTTAACTTAAGTGAACACACCGACACGTCATTGAAAATCCCAGTTCTTGGGGCGTCAGTGTTGTAGTAATTCATTGATCCGGAAAGAAGGAGCCGTAAAGTCGAGTCTAGGCCGTGTTACGTATTTGCGATGTCTTGCGCCAAGCGGGGTGGTAACAGATTAAGAACGGAGCTAAATATGTCGCTCATATACCTGACCTTAACATCTATCTGATTGACTAACAATAGTGTTATATACATATCCTGCTAAATTGTAGGCACATAGTCATTAGGTGACACAGGGGGCACCACCAGTTACATGCATGACAGAGCTATCATTCTTTTGGGCCACGGGTCAACCCAATTGGTAAAGATGTCTCAAGCAACATTATACAAAAATATGTTTTTTTCACAACCCTATTATTTCCCAATTATTGAAGGTCAACACCAGGGTCACTGATAGCGACTTTGGGAGTGTTAATGCTACTAATAGAAAATGAAACCTGGGACAATGAATAAAATGGTTTCAAATAAAAATTAGTGATAATTAACAAACAACTTACAACAGGTCAAAGGTCAACAACTATCTACTCTTTTGTGTCGTTGATCTTTGAAGCTTTTAAAAAACGATGGTAGGCCAGGAGTTTTCAAGCTTCCGAAAGAGAAGCTAATTGGATTACAATCTTTACACGTTAGCCTATATCCATTGGATTTCAATGGAGAACCAGGAAACTGGTTTTGAAAACGATATGATTCCTTTGGTTATCTAAAATGACCAGCTTAGCACTTGCTAGTCCCTAATTACAGGATTTGATATTTGTAGCCTACCTAAATGTCTACTCGTCTCTAACAAAGACCCATTAAAGCATACACGAGAAACAAGGCTCTAAAAGACCTACTGCGAAACTTCCCTCTATAGACCTGACCAATTGTTACTCGAAATCGTAAGCGGATAAATTCATTGGCTAATTAAGATTTCTCTGAAATACCAGTTTGCCGCCGGCTGTGTTATTACGATAGACCCGTACCCTCCACGTATGTCTTGTTTGCGCATATTTATCCCAAACTTTATATAACTTGTAACGGGTAATTGCCTTATCTCGAAATGTATATAGGTTACCCGTACCAACTCGAGATTAAATACGTTTGGGGCTTGTATTGAGAAGTTTATAGAACATAGCAGGATTCATCGGTTCTTATAAATCGAGATCACTGTGCCAGTGCAGGAAACAGACAGTTAAGCTATGTTATTTAAACAAATGATGCCAGATAGAATGTATATAAACAATTAACACAATTTAAGAAAACAAATATAGTTCTTCAGTGGCTTTAAACCCATGATTTCGGATCGGTCTCTGTCTGCGAATGGCCGAGGCTTCTTTTAACAATAGATCCGCACCAGTGACGAGATTGGTCGACAATAGATGTGTTGGCTAATAAAAAATCAGAGTCAGTAGGGGGTTGGGAGGTGTTCAAATGATCAGGAAAACTTAACAGGAGCAGATAATTATCCCCAAAATATCCCCTGACATAATGTGTAAGTACTTTGTAGTTAGCTATGGCTATGGATTAACGCCTGATAAATGTTGCACATTACGAACGTTTATCTGTTTGTTCGATTCGCGGTGTTTACGGCTTAGGGATCAGAGATAGCAGAAGTCGATTGCTTCGCGATGTCTTTGTATTGGGTCTCGTCATTGTCCTGTCTTGTCATTGTTCGGGGTCAACAGTTGCGTTGAGGGTGCTCAGTTCATACATTGGTCCGCCACGCCGTCATATGGGTAAAACTAACTTGAGGACAGGGCTAAACCCTAATGAAACGAGCACACATTTATACATGTGTTGAAATCTGAAACGCACATTATACACGCAAACACAATTCCAACATGCCAAGTCTTGTTTGCTCCGAGGTGTTATTAACAACTTGAAGATATGTCCTTTAACTTTCGTGTTGTAAACCAAAGCCTGCTGTTTATACACCATAGCTGTCTAACTGTTAATTCCCTTTTGGCATTAGTGCTTTGATTTTATTGGGGCGGTTTCAAATCCGACATTCAAAATTTTATCAAGAAGACATATTACCCGAAGATCATGCAAATACTACAAACAGCATAAGTGGATTTATGGCAACCCCTGGTTCAGTTTCGTTACGACTTTTCTTTGTTTATTTTTAAATCTTCTTATTTAACATAAATGCCTAATGTCGGATTTTTTATGATACATTGCCACGAAAATGTTAAACTTTCAGCTGGTGTTTGTCACACTGCAGAAAACAGCAATTTTTTAGTTACAGACTGTTATGTACGTATGTGTGTTTATTTGCAATGGTATGTTATATATGGGAGTCGAATAGCAATAAGTAACGTCCAGGCACTTAAAACCCAGTTCGCAGCTTACTGATCACAAGATGAAGAGCACGAAAACGGCCATAAGTAGGATTTACAACCATGTTGAAACCACAATAAGATTCCATATACGTGATGTCAATCCTTTCTGTAAATAGTTGATAGTTCTGTACGATATATTACACAGGTTCACACTTGATGTAGCCACCAGTCAAGACTTTTCCTCCATCCCCCAAAACTTAACCTTTCGAGAGGGTCCGACGGATTACCCCAATAGACCCCAATAGACTATATATTTACCCTAATAGACCTCAAAACGCTGTGAAACTGCTATAAAACGCAGAAAGATTATCAATACAATGATTTTCGGACTTACTTTTATGGATAAATTGATTTTA
>JARFOD010102715.1:0-16318 GCA_031763545.1 Mopalia muscosa
GATAGGGTCGTTATTACATATTTTTAGCATACATGTATTAACACTTGTATGTGTTGTGAACACTTTAAGTAGAGAATAATTTCAAGGTTAATGTTCAAACTTGGTATGTAGCTTCCTCTGGTTAAGACAGGGGATGGTATTCATACTAATGAGACATCGGATATGATCGCATTCAATATTTACACCTACATTATAATTTTGAGAACAAATTTTCAGAGTAACTTAAAACTTTTACAGTAGCTTCCACAACAAATATGGCCGATATAATTTAAAAATTATTTCTTTAACAAAAGTGGGAAAAGATGATTTGACTGGGATGACAAGCATATTTTTTCAAAAAGAGGCTCTAGTGGTAGACCTGCTGGCTACTCGGCTTGTTTCCCAGAGTTATTGCCCTTTAACTTACCTATATTCGTTCTCGCAGAACATTTTTAGTTTTAAAATTAGAAATTTATGGCTGAAAAAAAATTGCTGTATAAGAAAACCTTTGATAGTTTCTACAAATTTCTCGTCTGCATCTCTGCTCCATTCAGTTGTCATGTGATCATATTTTTGTCAAGTCCATCTCATGCACACTCAAGTCAGTAGAACTGTGTACAGCTAATCGCAGGAAAGTAGAACATGTTCAACTTGCTTGCGACTGGGTGCAAGCCAGTTTCAGTGGGTCATAAGTGCGCTAAGGCCGGTCAAAATCCATGTCTGATCATATGCTTCCAGTTGCCAACCTCCCAGATGTTCCAATTGACCTGCGCGCCTCGGCTTAAGATTACAGCAACAGAGAAATGACAGTGTAGTGTATCTCATATTGTAGAATTAGTAAAGCATCAATGCAGTCTGGGAATAAGCAACGGTGAAACAACAGTTTAGTGTCACTGGTCACTCACTGAGATTACAATAGTGACAAAATAATGTAGTGTATCTGAGATTATAAATCAGTAAAGCAGTAATGTATGTCTGAGAATACAGCAACAGTGAAATAACAATGTAGTGTATTAAAGATTATAGTAACAGTGAGCCAACAATATATAGGGCTCCAGACAGAGTGGGTATTTGCACTTTACGCTGTAGTTTTGTACAAATATGCGCAGAAATTATTATAGTTGTGTTACAAAATGCAGAGGAATTAAGTGTAACACAAACATCTTTATAAACCTGCTTAAAAGGATGATAAAAAGCTTAGAACCATATAGTAGATACTGAGTAATGAACCAAGATGTATAAGAAAAACCTCATCTGACAACAGAATGATAGCCAATGAGAGGGATCTTTTAAAGCATGAGTTTATTGATATACTCTCAGATCTTTTTGCGATAATAAGTATTCAACGAAACATAAACATGAAAAATACCAGGCTGTAGGAGAATCTGCGTTAAACACTGTGCCCTCTAGCACTTGTATTGCAGAAGCGAAGTGATGGCGGGAGTTTCTTTAGGGATGATTGTAAATAATTTAAATGGACAGTTTATGTTTTAACTATCAGCTGGATTTTTAAGGTCCAAAATAAATCGTTTGACACTTGTATGTGTCTTTTTCAGTTCGTTTTGATGCCCGTTTATGTTATTAATTGACTCAACAATTGAAATTATAATAAAAAAAAATAAAAGTAACCCACAGAATTATGAATGTGTTCTCGCCACAGCGTAGCTGAAATACCGCTGAATGTGGCATAAAACAATAATCAATCAATCAAGCTATATGGAAAAACAAAATTCCTCTCCGCCTTCAAATTTTCTTAACGTTTACATAGCTGGTTTGGTATTCTTTAATATTATTTATACCTGACATGTAATGGAGAAAATGAGGAAAGTTAAGATTTATCCTAAGATTTATGGAATTGTGTGTGCATTTTATCAAAGGTTAAAGGTAGCCTCTTTACCTGTGACCTGAGTTAAAATTTGTTTTAAGTATACGGTTTCTACTGGGCAGACTGAGACAGACTGGGCAATGTCTACATATTAATCCTGTACTGTCCACACCCTTATCTCTGGGGGTTGGATAGCCACTTATATATGGTTTACACATGTGAGAACTAAAATTCATGACATAGGATATTTTGAACATAAGTATTTCAATTTTAAAATGCTTTTACAAAGTTATTTTCAACAAATACAAATGCTATTGTTTTAAAAATACACATACTCAAAAAAATGTATTTAAATACAGTTAAATAAAAAAATATTTGGCCCCATGTCTGGTAACAGTGTGTGACAATGAGTATTATCAGGTCAAAATACATGGTATAGTTTTTTTATTTTTTCAACTTTTTTTTTTACAGCCATAAGAGGTATTAAATGTTTTACTATATATGGCAGAGTACACAGGTTTTTAAAAAAAACTTTTTTGTCTGGCTATTTTGAGTTGATACGTCCAAACTGTCTCACCCTCTGGCTAAGGGCGGTTTGTTACATTTCACATGGCAGTTGTGCTAATGTCTGTTATTGTTGGAATACATTTCTTTCATAAATGTGACATACGCTCAAGAATGGTGTAAAACACCAATTGATCAATTAAACTGTAACAGTTGGCATTTTGTTTTTGCAGAAAGAATATTCAGTCAACAGGTGATACACCTTCACCAGGCAACAATCGTCTTATGTGTCCTATATGTATGGATGGCTACACAGAGGTAATTAAATGTGGTCCTTGTAAGGAAGCCAGATGAGGTTTCCTTCTGGTTGTCCACTGTATAAGACAATGAATAGTGTTAAGTGGACAGTTTGTCGTTATATAAGTGAAATACTCTTGAGTACGACAAACAATCTCTGCTCACCTGACTGTAACCTCCAAATGGGTTAGTGTACAGTCATACAAGTCTCGCTTAAATTGTGTAAATGTCAAACCAAGCAAATCCAATTCAATGGTATATATATTCCTTTAAATATTTTGTGTGGTAATGAACAGAATATGTAACATATAGATTGCATATATTACACTTCAAATTTGCCATTAACATATATTTTATTCTATAATTTGGCAATGTCTTACTTGATTAGTTAAACAGCTTAATACAACACACATCAACATGTATATATTAAATTTATATTAAATGTTTACGGAGGTGTACCTGTAAAGTTTGGCCCTGTGAGGGAGCGGGTGGGCCATGGCCCTGCAGAATACTCCCTCTTCCTCGGTCGATCGTAAGAGCCGAGAAAAGAGGTTGCTTTCTGTTACCCTGGTGTTTGCAGAGCTAAAGGGTAACCTTAAGCAGATTTGTTTGTGATGTCATTTATTTGTGTCCGTCGTCATATAAGTGAATTACCCTTGAGTACGACACCAATCAAACAAACAAACAAACCTTTGTTTTCATCAACATATAAAAACCCTTCATATTTGATGGTTGTGTAAGTGTCTATTGATGTTGGAATACACCAGTGTGATATTTGCAAAGTACCCTAAGCTTTTGCTTCAGATATCTTATAAATCTTATAACCTTAACGACAGATTACATTGAAAGGGGTAGCCATTTGTTTCTCAATGTTAAAGGCAGCACTTTGTGGGAACTATGTGAATTTCGGTGTATTTTGTCTGTATGGCGACGATGCTCTTGACAACGCTTTAGGAATGTTTGTGAAATTATTACTATCTATCTCACAGACAGATTTGTTGGTAAGTTTATGTTTATTGAATGACCTTCACTTTGAACAGGTTTAGAACAGTAATGGTTACAAATTTAAAGGTATATTTCACAAGCAAGTTTACCTTAATTTTCGCTTTATTTCTAGAAATGTCGAGCCACGTCCTGTGTATTCTCAGTAATGGTATATTAGGCCATCCAAAATAATATATTTGTTTCTCGTAACAAGAAACTAAAAAGTGGGTAGGTAGGCATCAAATTTAAAAAAAAAAAAAATTTGAAATAATTTTATCGATAATGTAAAACACACTTTTAAATATTTTTTTTTTTTTGCTGCTGGTGATTCAGTGCCTAACTGTGAGGGTCGTGGGTTTGATTCCTGGATGGATTTCAACCCGAAAATTTTCGGAACTAGAATCTGTTCACACTAAGAAAGTGTTATCCCAAAATAACGAAAATACTGTTAATCTTCACTTTCTAAAAGACACAAAAATTATTCATTTCTTTCAGCTTTGGGAGTTGTGTCACTCTCTCCTATCAGAGGGGTAATGAATGTCCGCTATCTAGACTCCAGCTGACTAACCTTCCACTGTGTTCCTTTGGGTTTTTTTGGACCACGGTGGCAGTGCATTCAATCTGTTGTGTTTTACAGAACAGTGTTTTTTTTTTTACTTAGTACTTGTCTCCTCAATTTGTATAACTATAAAACATATGTGAAATATGACAGAATGAGATTTGGATCTAGTAATTACAGTCTCTCGCTATTAATGTCCATGATAGTTTTGGTTACCTCTGATAATATTTCACTGTTTTGAACGATCTGATGAAGTATTCAATGACATCATCAACACATTTTTGGACAAATTTCTGAACGGAATCAATGTTTTTTGAAAAAACAAAGCAGTTTGTGAGTGGCAACGCGTGCAATATCAATAAGGAAACATCCAGTAATCTCCGCACACAGAGATGTGTTTTTGATAATACAATTTGTCACAGAGCAAAGCTGCTGACTGGATTATCTCCCTTTAAACTGTATGTGATTTTGACTACAGACTACAGCATAACGTTTTTGTTCAATGCGTATGGATTTTAAAGATTGGGTGTAATCTATCATTACACTGCGTTTTTCAATACTCCTTCAATATATGATATTAGTGTTTAGACTTATTTTAGATGCGTAATTTACACCAAAGTGCCCCCTATCTGGAGAACTGGGGTAACTCCCTTTGAAGGTGACAGATTGTCTATTACTCATGTAGTAAATAACCTTTTGGAAAACTTGAACGCTCATCTACAGGCATGATGTCTCTTGTAAGTTATCATTAATAATAGAGATTGTAAGTCTTACCTAACATTTTAATGGCCCGGTCTTTCTCCTCCAGTGTCCTGCTGTAAGCTTCTTTCAAAGAGTCCATGGAGCCCTGAAGGAATGAACAAGTCCTACAGCCTTGATCAATAGGCAGCCTGTAGGAACATAGCAGACATCATTTTATAAATGTACAAAGAAGCTATTCCTGTAAAGGGAAATCTCCATTGTTGTCTATATTTCGATTGGTGCCGAAGGGCTAACCTAACCTATACCAGGTTGTTGATGGTATATTTCCAATTGATGACCAGTTTTATTATTCCAGGATGATTGCCATGTTAAAGGATAGGTTAATATTGGTCATTTCTCTTGCAACTATAATGATTGACAAAATGATTTGAAACATTTCTATGGAAGATTTTCTGCCAAAGTTGTTACATTTATACACAAACCGTTTTATTTTCATAATAACTAATAATTTCTAGCAGTTGGGACAGAGAAATAGGCTTTACCACAGGGGGTCTTACATGTTATATCTGTGGTCTGTCACAAACTTGTAGAAGTTATAGGGTATCATCTTTATGACTGCTTGTTTTCGTGGATTCAGCCTTAAATGTTGTATTTCACAAATATGACGAGTATTGACGATAGCTGGGGAGTTTCCAGAAAAAATTTCTTGATCTATCCCAAATTCATCAGACCTTAATTAGGGTGCTGGACCCTCTTTTGCATTGATTTTAAAACAGATATTATGTAAATAGTAAAATTTTAACATTAATTGGGTTAAAAATATTTTGGGCGCCCATAAGTTTTCTGGATTCTAATTATTTCTAGAAACTCCTTGGGACAGAAGATCCATTTCTCACTCAGCCCTACTTGACAAACAACTTCAGAAAAATCATTGCAGCAAGTCCTGACTCCCTAGAAAATATGTTCTTGAAGTTGTTGATTCAAGACAAAAGTCTAATTAGACAAGGGGCACAATCCAGTATCTAGTAAAAATGAGTTATCTCCCCTAGTCCTTTTTACCTTGCAGCATCAGCCTTTTCCTTGGCATCTTGTAATTCTTTGTTTTCTCTCTTCAAAGTAGAATATCTCTGTTGGATAGATTTGGTCTTGTCTAAAAGGCTGAACAAAGAAAAGAAATCCAAAAAGATGACACACAAACACACAAATGTAAGAACAGTAATCACCACTTATATACTACAAGATCGGTATAGATTTCTCTCAGCTGATCAATTCTTTGTTTGATTCATATCCTACTCAACAATTATAAACATAAATGAAAACCAGTGTTTTCTTGGGAACAGGGAGGACACCAGGCAAAGAATATCTCTGACAATCTGTACTTGCACATTTCTCCTCGTACACTGGAGTAACACAATTCAAAACAATCTCTCATCCCCTTAGCCAATCGAGATTATTATTTTCAGTAAATTTCATTTTCTTATGATTTACAAGTTAAATAAAACTTCTCATCGTATCATAAATAAAAAATAAAATAAAAAAAGAATTGCATTACTTGTGAGATAAGGTATTTTTCCTAATCTATATGAAATTTAATATCTTTTTAATAAAGGTTCCAGTATGTGAATAAATGCAAGTCGCTTATATCTGGATTAATGTTATACATGTGTCAAACCACTGGCGGATGTACGATTGGGAGTTTGTTTAGTTTACTGATCGTATAATGTTGCTATTTGATAAGAATAAAGGTCAAGTTTCTATAAAATCAACTGATTATAACAGACCAGGCCAGGTTCACAAATGACGTAATGCTGAGTGAGGCTCTTTGCCTAAATACCGGTACACTGATTGGTTCTATTAACAGTTGAATTTCTTTGTTCTAAAATCTCTCCTCGTGTAGCACAATGTATAGGGCTAATTCCTCCGTCTTATATCTCAACCCATGGTGAAAGT
Source organism: Mopalia muscosa (assembly GCA_031763545.1). Taxonomy (NCBI): domain Eukaryota; kingdom Metazoa; phylum Mollusca; class Polyplacophora; order Chitonida; family Mopaliidae; genus Mopalia; species Mopalia muscosa. Next base: position 6,801 of record JARFOD010102715.1, read on the forward strand.
TGGAATCGATAGTCCGCTATGGCCGGCCTGAAAAAAACTATTTCTGATATTTCTCTGATTTTTTCTAAATACACTGAAACGATTGATTAGTACTTTACCTACTTGCAATATTTCTTTTTTGACGATTTTCAATCTTATTATTACAAAGTGAGATAACTTATACATGTCAACTCGGCCGAGAAACTCCAATAAAACTTTATATAAATGTCAGAAAAGAAAGAAAAAGTTTGATTATTGCGATTTTTCTATCCAAAAAAAATCAGAGAAAAATCGGATATATGTTTTGAGAGGCCGGCCATAGCGGTGGATCAATTTCCACCCTTCACCATGGGTTGAGATAGGCTAAGACGGAGGAATTTGCCATATTCATGGTGCTATCCTCATGGGTCTCATACCCTTTGCACCCTATATTGTGTAAACACAGATAGCCGATGACCCATTCTTCGAATCACCAATAACGACAACAAATGGGATTTGTTATTTGAATCACGAATCACGACAAAACAACGGGATTCGTTATTCAAATCACAAATCAGGACAAACAAACAACAAGAGTTAATAGATGCGGAGAGAGAAATTAATCAGAAAAAAGAAAAAAAATACACATGGAGAAATCATATACAGCTTATAAGTCCGGTTAGACTTCTTTATAACATCTGAAGACATATTTAACATTGTCAGTGATACAAATATAAAACCAGGTTACAAAACGGACCATTCAATTGTTTATGTCAATTGTAAGTTTGGAAAGTTAGATGGGCCCAATAAAGATAGAAATTTTAGACACTACAGAGAAATATGCAGTCATGCTTTGCAATATAAATACTTTACCCATGAAACAATGAAACATTTGAAAGTGAAGTTTCTCTCAAAAAAAGTTTTTTGTTCAAACAAAACAATGGTGAAACTTACAAAAGAATAATGGACAACACACTTGATAGTGAAAATATTTTAAACATTGTATTTTTCTGTTAATATACTTAGTTAAGGGGAAATAAATGTAAGCTAGAGGAATTCAACTAAACATCACTCTCAGATAAGCAGACAACGGGGCTATAATGTTTATTATCATATACAGAATTGTCGACAGATTTAAAAAACATGACAATTTTTAAAAAAAAGCACTGGTCTGAGCCGGCAACAGGAAGTCAATGTAGAGTTCAGTCACTTCATCCCACGCTTGATGATATAGCCGTGTGACAGAATCGAGAAGTTCTTTACTTTATCCACACAAAGGCCTTTGTCATATATGTGTTGCCTCCTGGCGGTTTCCACTTGACGGTATAACCGTGTTTCAGAGCAATGATGTATCTTGTCAAATAAAATTTGCTTTATATAAAATAGACAGAAAAGTGTTTACCTTGTCCATCGGAACTTCATAGCTACCTTTATTTTTTCATATATTCTAATATCGAGCCGTCACTCTTATAAATAAAGGTTCTTTGGAAGTTCTTTAGAGAAGATGGTACCCTATGATAAAACCATACAGACAAAAATGGTTGTATAAAAAAGATGAAACCATATATATGGAACCTTTACGAAAAAACGATTCTTTGATGTATAATAAGAAAGGGAAACTAGTTGAATAAGTTGCTGTTGTGGTTCCATTCAGAACCATAAAGGGTTCCACCAGAGCCATGACTGAAGAACCTTAATTGGTTCTATAAATGGCATTTTTTCTAAGCGTGTAATGAAGGTTCCTTGATTTTGGAAACCAGCAATTATATGTTTTGCATGGAGATTTTGGAAATTGGAAGATAAACATTGCAATAGCTATACAAGCTCTTTAAAACGGCATTATAAACCGAAAAAGAATGGTTGATACTAATTGTGTATTTGACAACGGTTGATATTGATAGTATCTTCAGTACTATGGTGGAGCTGATTGAAATTCGATAAGTCCATTGATTTTCAGCATATTGAACAGCTCAAACGGTTTGTGTAAAAGAAAGAGTTTATATTTGAAATAAGACACCAAGCTGACAAACCACTAAAAACTGTTAAAACACCAACTATATAACGAGATGGCGTGTAACCGCGATCTAGAATACCAAAACACTAAACACACCTTGACTTTAGAAGGGAAAGAAACGAATTTCAAAACAGAGGAAATTGTAAACAAGGTATGGAAAATGTGGCCTGTGAATAAAGCTGGTTATCGACCGACAGGTAAAACGACAGCCAGCCTCTTTGGTCTAGTTGACTGGTTGACTAGTTGACTGGTCAATATTGTGTTATGACTTTTCGTCTGTCACTTGGTAGTATAGCCGTATTTCAAAGTAAAGCTAATTAATCCAGCAGGTGGGCTATGGCCCCGCAGAATAATCCCTCGGCTTCCTCGGTCGATCATAAGAGGCGAGAAGAGGTTGCTTTCTAGAAAGCTGTTACCCTGGTGTTCGCAGAGCTAAAGGATAACAGGAAGCAGATTTGTTTGTGATGTCCTGTATTTGTGTCCGTCGTCATATAAGTGAAATACCCTTGAGTACTTCGTTAAACACCAATCAAACAAACAAACAAACACATGGTGATCTTTAATATCTACTCTTATTTGATATATTTTCAGTTCTTTGATGCAGAAGAAGTTGCATAAGTTTGAGTTAGCAGCCTTAGCAAATTTATGTCCAGAAAATGCTGACGAAGCAAAATCTCTAATCCCAAGGTAAATAAATATACATATATATGTCATCAAAACAAAAAATCAGTTTTCACACCCACAGAATCTTTGAAGAAAACTCATTTTGTAATTTCACCAGTTTACAGCTGGGACTCTTTACACAAAGTGATGTTAGCCAACGTTGAACGTAACTGTCATGAAAACACTATGTCGTCAACACTGGTCGTTGTGGTAATTACGTTTTGGGTAAGCTAAGATGGGAACAGTGTGAAATGTACAATCTGTCACCATACAAGTGAAATACCCTTGATTGTGACATCGAATCTATCTTGGGTGGATGGTCGAAGGGGTCTCCTTTGCTGTGGAGCTCTCAGACCTACAAGGAGTAACACCAACTGTTTCTCTTATTGATCAAATTGGCACAGTGTCTGTTCGCGCTGTCTAATGTTCCTTGTGATTGTCTTTAATATGGTCATGTATATGAGCAAGTCACATGTTGTGGCTCCAGCAATTGTGGGAGTGGTTATTACAAGGTATCCTCTCGGTTCTCCACCATAATATGGCCATGTACATTGTGAAGTGGACAAGCCATCATCATATAAGTGAAATACCCTTGAGTACAAGGTTATAAAACACCAGTCAATCAAATTAATATTGTCATATTTTTTTTATCAGTTCTGTTGTGGCTAGTTTCCAATTTTTATGAATTGGCTAAGGGGTCATATCATTATTGTTGATAGTACACTGCCATTACCAAATGAGATGCTATCGCTGGGATGGTTTTTACGAGGTTTCCTTCCTGATTTTTCACTCTTATTAGACAATGACTTGGGAATGGGATAATCCATCATCCTTTATGTGAAATACCCTTGAGTACAATGTTAAACCCCAATTAAACATACATGAGAATGGCTTTGAGCCCAGACCAATCAATCCTAGCAAGGTGCTCACTTTTTACCCTTTATATCCTCTGGGTTGTTCATGGCTGAGACTGTAGCACAACATTTTAGAAATTGTTGTGATGTTAACGCCTGTACTTTTCTATTTCTTTCTCTTGTTAATAATGGCTTTGACAGTGAGGACATTCAACTTAAGGCTTGCCATTAAAGATTGAACCCGGAATTGTTAACTATATTATAAATTGACTCGAATCTTTAGAATATTAAAAATGTATGGTATATACATTCACTGTCATCTATGCTGTTTATAACGATACATTTACAAAAGACAAACATTTACACCAGGGCACAATGAATACATGATATTGTTTAAAGTGGACCTTCAAGGCTGGTGTCTTGATTGGGTATAATCTTAGATGGCTTACTAGGTAATTCTGTGTATGCTGTCCTACAGCAGTTAAGAATGGATTTCTGTTTTGCTTGTTTCAGTTTGCATGGTCGCTTTGAAGATGATGAGCTACAGCAAATCCTGGATGATATCAAAACAAAGAGGAGTTTCCAGTATTGAGGTTCTCCAGTATTTCTCCACCAGCCGTGAAACCTCTACATCTGGACTTTGCTTTGTAATGGATAAAACTGAACAAAACCAGTAACATCCAAACAAAGACAAAATAGTGGACAATATTTGTTCATCAATATTGTACTTCGCAACATTTATGATCAGATATCATTTTGAAATAACCAAACAAAACAAGTAACATCAAGACAGTGTTCCTCAGCATAGCTGAAACATCTATGATTCAACAGGACTTTGAGGCAAATGAACTTGACTTAACACTTATCATATCAGGATAACAAAGCCAAGGGAGTTTCTATTGAAGGAATATCCAGTATTCTTCATCATTTAAACATCTATGAGGAGACATGACTTTGAAGAAAATGAACGTTAACACAACCTTTAACATCCAAACCAGAACAGTTTCCACTTTTATATTCACCAGTATTTTTCTATCACTGTTGAAACATCTGTATCTTCATCGGTTTGAGGTGGGTGAATTTCAGGGAAACTGGAACAAAGCCAGTGGTTCGGGCATCAATGTTCTCCATTTTTTATGATTATCCTGGAAACCTCTATGATTTTAAATGGTTTAGAAGCAAATGAAGTTCACGAAAACGATGGAATAGACTCAAGCATTGAGTGAATTCTCTACAATTTGAAGATGTTACAGTTATCTCCCCTGAAAAATAGCTCTGAGTTTTTACCAAGACGTACAGCCTGGTGCGGGTTGACTTATGACTGGGAGCATTGGAGGAAGTGGCTACTAAAAACATCTCTGAACATCTGATCAGTCGCAGGTTTTGACCTACCTGAGTGTGCTTAAGACTGGCTTATGTCCAGATGTAACCAGTCACAAACAAGTAGAACATTTTCCTGTGACTGGAAACATCCAGTTCACCAACCTGAACCTTCTTGAAAGTCTTTAGTTGTAGTTAACCTTGAGATGACCAGGTGCTAAGCTACATGAGCATCAGAAATGTCTTTTGGAATTAAAAAACACATAATGTTACAAGCAGGTCGACTATGGCTCCTGTGTCCAGTTTCTTTGGATTTTGTTGACCTGCACCACACTTTTTTTTTAGCAAATATTACTCCACGAAAAGATTTGATAAGTGAATTTTTCTTGGATGGATTTCTGCTATTGATTGTGTTACTTTCTGACATATATAGTTCTCATGGATCTAGGGCAACAATGCCGTAACATGAAGCCGATCTATTTGGTATTTATTTCCTCTTAATAAAGGTGTTTTTCTTCACCCATTAGGCTAACACATTGCCATATGAGTGAAATAACCTTAAGTACTTCGTTCAACCCCAAATAATCAATCAATGTATAATTTGAGTAAAAGTTGGCACCCATCTATTTGAGAAAACATGTCACACCCTGTTTACACCTAAATGTCAAAATTACAGATGAGCAAATTGCAGGTATCCACCTGTTTAACATAATCAATACAAACATGATTTGTATTCCCCTGTAAATCATGCTTACTATAACTTTTGGTATGAGGAGATAAAAGAAGCCAATTGTAATTGAACTATGTTGCAACAGCCTTACGCATTTGACTTTTTGACTATCATTTGTCCTTCAATCAGTATCACTCAAGTATGTCTTCTGCCATACTTTTGGGATGTTTGGATAGTAGCAATGCGGGAATACTTCCACCATGTGAGTGAAATACCCTTGAACAAAGTGTTAAACACCAATCATTTGATTCTCCAAAAGTGGGCAGCTGTGGTTTAATGTATGGGCTTTAATATTAAACTTAACCTGATTCGATGTGCCGTTCATGGGATCGAGTCTGCTTGTCAAGTCATATGTTGAGGCTCTGAACATGTGACTCCGGCAATCATGGGGGTGGTTTTTACAAGGTTTTCCTCCTAAGTTCAGTAGACATCCATTGTCGTATAAGTGAAATACTCTTGAGTACGATGTTAATCCGAAAACAAATCCAAACGTGGACAGTGAAGTGAATGTCAAAATTTAGAAATAATGAACAGAAGTTGTAGCGAAGACTGTTGGAGACAAAGATGGGCTATCAAAGTCTCCACATCTTCCCGAGTCAAGGTAGAAAAGATCGTCTTAACTTCAACAATCATTTAAGAATGCTTTGTTCAATTCGTTTGATTAAACCCAATCAAAATCAACTTTTTTTTAGGATGTTTGTCTGCTTGAATAGACATCTTGGTCCCTTTTTTCTTATGTACTGTCATAAGTTCTCGTGCTGAACATCATAAAGACCATTGATATAATGGTGGACAGGAAACTGCCCTGGAGCTCACTTGCAGCAAATCACCTTTGTGCTGTGCGGCAGGCTAAAATCATTCCATGTTTATCTAAATACATCATACAAATAAAAGGCATTTGTTTGTAAAATGATCATGGTTTTATTATTAATTTTTGTTTTGTAAGCGGTCATAGGCAAAATTGGAACACACTTGTAAAGATAAAGAATATTTAAAATGGAGTGTTGCTATTTATTAACAGGGACTTGGAAAGTTGTAATTTTTTTTAAGAAGCAAACTTGAGCAAAGTAGAAAGGTATATCATGGTTTTTCCTCCTAGGTATTAACAAAACTGATTCTTTTAGAAGATTAAGATAGAAACCAATCCTTTTCAATGTCCTCAAGCACTGGAGTATCTGGCTAGAACTGACAGTCTGAGTGAGCCACTATTATTTGTGATTTTAGACATTTGTTGTTACTAATTATCATGAAGGTAATTAGAATTGATTTTTATCAAATTGAGGTAGAATTCAACATTTGAAAAAAGGACCTCTTTCGGACAATTGATTTTCAAAGTTTGACAGTTCATAAGGATAAGCATGTCTCAAGCCATTATCCTTATTATACTGCTGGGAAATATGCATTTTTTTGGCAGGAGACAGCTGTGATATTTGACGCCAGAATACGGAAGAAAAGCTTAACAGCTACATAGGATACTGTCCAATGCTGTAATATAACGATAGAAAAATCAAGTAGAATCCAGCTACATTTAAGGACAATCAAATATTAGGATTAAAATTGTTAATGCATAGCACTTGTGTAAAAATATACCTTTACATGATTTATATAGTGAAGTCTAAATAATTACTGAAATGAAATCTGCTCTCTTTTAAAGTTATTTAAAAACAAAACAAAAAAATTCTTGGTTTAAGCAATGTTAAATATCAGCTGTTCTTAAATGGCTGGAGCTGTTAAGTAAAACATGATGAGAACATATAAAAGTCTGGGTAACACTTTAAAGAGGATATAATATATACAAGTGTACTATCATGACCATACTGATCAAGTGTATAAAACAAATGGAATGGCTAAGTATGCTTTACAAAATAGTTACTCTACAAAAAATATTTACAGTCAAATATGTACAAATCTAATCAATAATGTAAATATAAATTGGAAAACCGCTTCAAAAATTGTAGACTTTATGATTCGCTAACCAGTTAAGTTTGTACTATTTATTGAAACATACCAGCTACCTGATAAAATGGTTGTTTTGGTAAAAGTGTTCATTGAAGAACACTTAAAAGCTAACAGTAAAGAAGAACAGCCAGAAAGTCAACCAGTGTACTGTTGGTTTATCTTCTGGAGATTTATTTGCCAGGATTATTAAAGGTAAACAGCACTTGTAACTAGGTATTAAACATGATAATAACTGATAATAAGATGCGACAATTATCAAAGACAAAATTTGTTCCCAATCTAGACTAAGTGTTAATCCAGATAAACAGGTAAAGAGTGTCATACTATTTTAAAGCTTAGACTGCTGTATTACATACAAATGTATATACTTTCAAGAAGAAACAACCACCTGAAGTTACCTTTTTAATGTATAATTTCCTGACCAGTATTAGAATAACAAGAATATTTGTTTTACTTATGTCTAGACACATATCAAGCCGGTTAAACAAGGGATAACACTACATTTTTCTATATGAAAGTTTGGTAAAACAAAAAAACATTGTAGAGGGTTTTTTGTAGACTAATCACATCTTTTCTCATACTATCCTGCCTCTATTATGCTTGACCTCTCTTTAATAACATTCTGTCCTATGTTATAAGGACATGAAAGAAGCTGCTCTGACTTGTTTGATTGTAAAACTGTATCTCCGGTCATTTCACTCATGAGTCATGACCTGGTGCCAGCCAAAAGGGTGAAAAAAATAATTAACTCACAACAAAACAATGACCACAGGACAATAAATTACAAGACGCAAAACAAAGAGATCGCCACCAGAAAGGCCTTGTGTTGGCCCTTAGGTGGGAGGGCAACACGAGGCTCCCTTTCACTAAAATGGGAGTTGTATACTTCTATAGTTAAAATGTACATGTAGTTCAAACCAATATACATAGTTCTGTTTGACTGGTACTAAATGACGCATTCAGATATATTTCACACTTGATGGCCATGTACTGTAGCAGTTAAAAATAATGTTCCACCAATACAAACTGAGAACGGAAGGACACAGCTCTTGAGGCCTGTTCCAGGAAGCGATCTTAGGCAAAGCTCATCTCAGTTCCCATGACAACCAGTCCTGAAGGTATTGTGTATCATCATGGTATCATCATTGTGGAACAATGTCCAGTCAACGGAATGAGCTGCTATCAGTAAAAGGGCAATATATACCTTGAGGAATTTATCAATAAAAAAAAATACAAATAATAATAAGGAATCAACTGATTTTTTTAATAAAAGCTGATATATCTAACTGAATGGCCATCTAAGACATTTCACACAGTTTACATGTAGGCAAGGTCATGGCCATGCTGGGTCACACTTTACCTAATTCCCTGATTATTAAAATTATAATAAATATTAAAATATTTGAACACAGCTCAGGTGAATATACACAGATGTCTGATCTCCAGGTAATAGCTAACATACATATCTGATTTGTCATCAGTAATTAAAGTCATAGGGGATCACTTTGGGATGGTTTTTGTTCGGAATTAAAACAATCTTGAAATCTGGTGTTGAATTCAGAATGTAGTTATCACAGCTGTCAGACAATCACAATACATATATAATGGTTTTCAGAGACATTTTGTGTGGGTACTGTATGTACAGTGTACTCTTGGTTCTCCTCTCCTCTACACCTCCCTGAAATCACACAAATAATTCACCATTAAATCATTTCTTTGTTTGATTGGGCAAGAAATCAACACAGCTGGCTTCAAAGACAAGAGATACATGTCCTTAAGACAGCACAAACAGATTGGCTCCTGGTTACCCTTTGGCTGTGAGAGCACCAGAAAGCCTGTTAGCAGAATCATAAAACATAGAATAGTCCTGTTCATCAAACAGTTCAAATATATGTATATACATTAAACATCAACATCTCTTAAGACAAATTAAATCGATTTCAAATATATATATATATATATATATTTCTAAAAGCAATCACACTGGCACAGGGATGTAGATCAATTAAAATCGAAAAAT
>JARFOD010102726.1:0-16317 GCA_031763545.1 Mopalia muscosa
AATATGAATTTTTCGTCCTTCTTTGGAGTAGTCACCTTACTCTATTATGTTAAGCTTGTCAGTGGAAATTTTAATATCTAAACTTCAGATTGAACCGTCAATTGAAATCGAAATGTTGGGGTTTTTTTTAGTTTACACTGTGCTGTCTGGTGCAAGGCTTCACAGAGCTAACCAATTTAACATAAACAATTTGATCAGCAATGTTTCTTCTAGTGGTATCTTTATTCAATCTGGAATATTGAGCTGAAAAACAAACCATATTTGTGTGTTGGCCTGGTCATATTCGCTGATTAGATGTAATAAAGGCTTCAGTCTAGATTTTCTGGTATCAAACTCGATTTCACATACAGCGATTTGGCTAGAGGGGATACTATTGACATCATGCTATTCTTTGTTGTTGTTGTTTGATGACGTTGAAATCACTCACCTTATACTGAAAACCTTCCGAATCATGTAGGCTTTCACCACAAGTCTATTGATCATACTAATTAATGTAATTTGCTTTATGAAGCTAGATAGATATATCGCGTTGTTGGATTCTATCGTCCACATATCTAGATCAATCTGGCCTTGTCGATAGACGTACGCATTAATAATAGATTATAAAATCAAGCTCTCTGTTAATCACACGCCTCAAGGCAATACGCCTATCAAAAGAACTTATTGTTACAGAGTTGTCTCCCATGAATCATAGACAAGGTTCCTGTCACAATTGAGCTAAATTTTAGTTGATTTTAAAGGCTACGTTTCGGAGGAAACGAAATAGATTCTCTGGCTTGAAATATTAAACAATTACATTTTTGGTAAACTTTAAGTGTAGAAAAATTGTCAATTTTGAAACGGCAGCATTACACTAGATTAACAGTCTGGCACTTCTTCACATCGTGTGTATTCCACTTCAACTAATGTGTTTCACAAATAGCTATAAATGCTTGAAATGTTTAAATTTTCATAAGTGTCATAAAATAATACAAAAGAGTCTATCGAGTAATAAAGATGGGAAACATAAATTAAGAGTACAACGTTAAAAGGACGTTGAAAGCAATATCAAAGAAATCCTACATAAATTATGAATTGTTTTTGAATATTTCATAGCGATTTTTCCACACTTTATTTTTGATTCATGACAACGAACCTCATAACTGATATCAATTTTGTGTTACGTAATCTTGCTTTTTTCTCCTCATACATGAATATCAAATATCAAAAACCGCCACCAGCGTAGGCGATGGACACCAACATGTCGCAACTGGAAACAAACAAAGACTTCCCCAGGACGTAATACAAACTAATCACGAAATACATCGGCCTCCAGTTAGCCTTTAGCTCCAAGGACAACAGGAAGCTCCCGCCTAAATACCCACAGCTTATTAAACTATACTATGTCGTTCCAATATTTTAGTAATAAATTAGTTCCTGCCACCAGGATTATAAAACGTTTACCTTGAGTAACAGTGCACATAATTGTGTTATTTAAATTTTTCCCCTACCGACTAATATGGGTTCAAAAAATGCTGTCAGAAAATATTTTATATACTGATCCTTTTGAAATCGCAAATTCTCTCTCTTTCTACTCGAGCCCTACTCTATATCCCGAAGAAGGACAATTACACAAATTGAGTCCTTTAACCTCTGTAGCTAACCAGAGGACGAAACTTATCAGGTTATCACCAGTTTTCAATGTAGGAGCGCCCTCAATGTAGGAGCGCCCTCAATGTAGGCGCGCCCTCAATGTAAGACACCCTTAATGTAGGAGCGCCTTCAATGCAGGAGCGCCGTCAATGTAGGAACGCCCTCAATGAAGGAGCGCCGTCAAATGTAGGAGCGCCCTCAATGTAGGCGCGCCTTCAATGTAAGAGCGCCCTCAATGTAGGAGCGCCCTTAATGTAGGAGCTCCCTCAAATGTCATTTACATCGCTGATGACTAAATGCCTAGTTTTATCAGGTATTTATGACAAATGATTTGGAGGCTAAGAATTGGTTTGTTCAAAGGTATTTCTCTAATATGACGGCGGTATATTCCAACAATAATTGACACTAGCACAACCCAAACATGTTAGGTGTGTTGATACGGTTGCGAAGTTAATCTTCTTCGGTGATAAGAAAAGGCACTGCTACTCTTCAAATAAACTGCCCTTAGCCAGAGGCAGCCTGGAAGAGAGTGTCCGCGGATAACAGGTGTAGAGTTATTTAATACACAAGTAGTGTAATTCCGAACACAGAAAACTGACCCTTTTATTCACTCCTGATGCTGATGTGAAATAAAGTATCGAAACGTCGAGCAAACATGAAGTTCTCTGTGTTCGGAATTACACTACTTGTGTATTTTACTGGATTTATCAGTGAAACAACAGGTTTTTGGAGTTATTTTATATTACGTAATCGGCTAATTACATATCGAGTCGAGTGGCGTGAGAGAGATTGTGGAGATCTTTCGTGTAATGGCACATTAACCATTTCATAATTGTAGTGCAATGCACACACCCGACTATTAATTTTATCTGCGATTCATTAAAGCCATGTCATGTTTGTTAGCTTGGCTAAACGAACTGGCAGTTGTGCAACAGGTGTTGTCTATAATGTTTGTTTACAACTGCGATATATAGCCATTGCTTTGAAAAATATAGTGTCTATGTTGTGAACACAATTTGTTTCAAATTAGTGCCCATGCTTGGTTTGTCTTGTGATTGTTCTATGTAGGCCTATTAAATACACGCTGTAATTATATTTATTTTTAAGCATTACGTGTGTAATGGAGAAAAACGCGTAAACACTACGTTTTTAATGGATTATAGGCAAAGTCGATAACTTATAGGCTTTATTAATTCCTCTGCATACCAAATATTTACTTTGTTACAGATTGATCAATACTTTATATATCATGTTAATGGTCATTACCTTCTCTCGGGTTGTTTTTATTTTATCCATAACAGCTTGACATTACGATCTATTTAGAAACTATTCTGTCGAAGATGCATTGATTTCAATTAATCCACATTCCTGTGACAGCGTAATTAACTCTTTAGAAATCTATACATAATTAATTTTTACAAGGATTTATCCATACCCTTTTCCAGAGACCCAAGTTCGAAAAAAAACAAACCAAATTGTTCACTTCTCTTAAATTGAAAAACATATATAATTATATAAGGCATTTTCTAAACATTTGAATATATTTTTACTCACTACGTGGCTTTCTAACTCCCAAAGGTTGCCTCTACAAACTACATTTCATTTACAAAATATTTCCCGCTCTTGTTTTAACAATCGTATTCTATACAAATAAAAATCCAAAATCAGTCTTCTCTCGTTGGTGTTGGTTGGTTGTTGCGTTAAAAAACAAACCAATCAGAAAAGCAATATACTGCGTGTACCTAAATAATAAAATCGTATGATGCAATATCGGTGGTCACATTTTGACCCTGAGATTGAGCCCATTTATGTTGTATGTGGGCCGATAAACGAGCACGGGAACAGGTTGCCAGTTTACAGACCTTCTTCCCCTTTTGTTTGACTGACACCAGTAAGGTACTCGATCCAATGGGTATGTGTCAAACACAACTTGAAGGGGAACACGGCTATTTTAGAAATGCTTTTGGATGAGATATGAAATATATATGAAATATTACGGTTTCGACTGCAATCATAAGCAAGCAACAAATATAGCATCTTGTATGTTGTGTGCTACTAAATCTCATACCTAACGGGATTGTTGTAACCATGTTCCCCAAATAGTTCGGTATATTAGGAAAAAAGTAAGACAGTAGGGTATTACACGAAGTATTAATTTCACAAACACATATAGACCCTTATATTAAACGTATAAATACTGGGTCCATTACAGGTGCCATGTGCTGTAGTTACGCCGTCATTAAATTCTATTAAGTAAATTACTTAGTTGAGTCATTATTATTGATTTTATTAGGCGAGGCGTGTAGCTCTCGCTTTTAACTGTTAGCGTTTGGAACACACATTATCTACATAAAGGTCCATAATGAGATTGCTCCCCTGTGTCACACAACGCGGGATATCCGAAACCAGGTATAAACACACGTGTATGGTCGGAATGGTCACGACTGAATGGTGTATTCATAGTACTTTATTTGTCTATCAAACTAAATTGGTGGACCATTAATCAGGAAGTCGTCAACTAAGTATCAAACCTTTACCTTCACACATTGAATTGTAGTGTCGAAGCTCATTAGTCACACAAACACATTATAATAAAGGGCCGTTTAAATCTCGTCGTAGCATATTACTAATGCATAAAATATGAATTTACAAACCCCAGAACGGCGTGCCGAATTGGACAGGTCACGGATGTATAGAAAACAATGACTGTGATTGGCTGTCCCGGCAAATTGGGACTAACAGGCTCTTATAAAACTGATTTAGTTTTGTCAAAACAGGCAAGGTTAAGAGTTCCATTCTAATTTTGAACGTAACTCACTGTTCTTAAGTGAAAAAATCACTACCATATATCGACTGGAGCGTCTTTGTGTGATTAAAAAATTGCCGTTTTAGAAGAGGATTGTCGTTTATATTTATAGCAACCCAATATTTGATACGAACATTTCATTGAGACATCTGTGAGCATTTATGTAAATTCAAGCCCCGTTGTTCAGTCAATTTTTTCGCCGCATCTGTTGCTTTAATACGTTACCCGGTTCTCAGAAGTTTGACGAGAGATGTCGAGCCACATAACTGACAGGGTTAATATCAGTTGAACATTAATTCCTTGCCACGAGTTACAGGAATGTGAGCAGAAATCTGTTCGTTCTTGTTAATCGGGTTAAGATTCGCAACGTCAGGATAAGGATGCTATAAGGATTGCGCCCTTTAACTGTGGATATAACCTTTATTGTCTGATGTAATATGCCGTCTGTGTGGCGATACGGATAAACTGAAAATTAATAACGCTTTTTTCCAAAGAACCAGACGTATTTGGTAAAGTTTTTATAGACATTCGTTCATTGTGGATTTGATTGGAAATATCGTATTGTAAAACAGCTCTCCGGAGCTTTAGCTATAGTTATCGAATGATGCATCACCATATGGTTCATAACGTGAAAACTGACGATGATAACTAAGAAACTACGCGGAAATCGGATATTATTAATTTGTATGTAATAACAAGCACCTGGTGTATATACTCATTCTATGGTTTTCGATCAGTACCTTTGCTTCGGTATAAAACGTTTTGTTACTGGTACATGTTGGCCATTGCATGTTAAGCCTAGGTTTCTTGTCATTTTGTCATAGTTTAAATGTTTCCAAATATGGGCGTGTTCCTATCTCAAAGTAGACTCGATACCAATATATCGATATTCGATGGATAAAATGTTTCTTGGAAAGAACGGACACCGATCTCTCATCGGTCCTTCCGAGGAGGGTGAGAGGGTTGTTAAAGTTCACTTTGCCTGTGAAACGCACGGTAAGCAGAGAAATCATAAAGTGGTAGAACCTAAAGAAACGGACAATGGAAACCGCCTTGATGGAAGTGTTCCGGAAGGTACACATGTTCGTAAGTACAAATTTTTTATTTAATTTATTTTCAAATTAAGTTTATATAATTTATGCAGGTTATACGTTTTACTTAACTCAAATACATGTGTCAATTATTAGGCAAGGTAAGTGGAAAATAACATATGTGGATTGTCACTGGTAATTTTGCACACGGTCTGACACCGCAGATATAATTGATTGAATAACACGTGTATGGATTTATCGTTTACAAACATGATTGGTGATATGTCAACTGCTATATAGGGGATAGAAATGTACCAGAGATATCGTTTGACGACCTACACGATCAAGCCATAAGTGTCTTCATTTGTTCTCAGTGTATTGCATTGCAAGTTTATTCGCAACCAAATATTAATGTCTTTGATTCGTGTACAGTAACGCCTGAGGTACAGTAGATGTGTTATATACTGATATGTCATGTGCAGCGGTCGTAGAGGTTTCAAATGTCCAGGCTTAACACCATTTGCGGCTTCCATATCCTCTTAGGACCCATGGTAATGTTCTCTGTTAGATGTTACGACCATTTGATATGATAGTTTCTTTTGGGCTATCTTGTGAGTTCGGGTATTTGTCCACAGAGATGGAGTTGGATTTCAATTTGCAACTCGATAATGAATATCTGGACAATTGTAAATAAACAAGTGTTTGTGTGCACATGCGCGGAGGAGGATTCTTAAGAGGATATTGTTTTCCGAGGATTTAGCTACCATTGCACGACATATTGATGTATTGTACTTTAATTCGTTTTATTCGCGGTCCTCTGGCAAAATATACTTCAACCTTGCAATTTGGCTGGCGTGGCGAGACTTGTTTTAATAATTGGGAGGTGTGAAAGGTGAATGGCGTGTGCAACTAACCTCGCTTAATGATGCGAGTGTGTACAGGTTAGATTCACAGTTCTGTACCTCTCATAGTCTATCATATCATGTAGCATTATCTGGCGATACAGAGTTTGACTGATCATTCAAAAGGTGTGTAATTTCGAGTTTTTGCACAAATCGGCCCTTATGTATTCAAGTTAATACTGACCAAAACTGTTTGGCACACTGAACTGGCCGTGACGTTATTCATGTCAATTGCGACCTCAACGCGCCGAGCAAACTCGTAAAAAAATGTGACAATACTAATCATGTATCCGATGTAAAACCACTATTTTCCTTTACCCCGCCGTGACTGCAAATTTTAAATCACCGGAGAAGCGCAAGTAATTTGCTTTTGTTTTTTGGGTTTTTTTAACTAAAAAAAAATGTTTACCTTAAGAAAAGACTAAGAATGCGTCTACTAAATACAATATTTACCTACAAACTCGATGTAGAGCGATTCTACCGCTTCCAAGGTTGGCTGAATCTGAGCTTTTCAAAGCTGAGCAAAAAAAAATTATAAATGGTTTCACATTTTTTTCGATATTCTTTATTAATCCAACATTTTTCGTTTTCAAACACGCAGAAATCGATTTTTTTTTATACCGAATGCATATGTTCCAGTCTTTGGGACAATATTATCTGTCGTACACTATGTAAAAAAAATGCTAACAGTGTATCCAGCGTATTTAACGGGGCAGGCATTTGCTTTAAAAGAAAAGACAAGGCGTCTCCTTATTGGATAATGATTTCAAATGTGCTAAGAGGAGATAACTATGTATACAGAATAATAACTTTCCATGTCCAACGCATAAGCTTGCACTATCGCTATTGATGCACAACTTCAATATAAATGTACAACTTAATTTGTGTTTATTGTCACATAACGTATTTTCCACCAATCAAAATAAAACTATTTTGACCCTGGCATAATTATTTCAGTTATAAAATTAAAGGAATAAAGTTGGACGTAACGGCTCTGATAGGTCAGTGCTACATAATGACGTTTCACTGTAGACGTTTACAATAAAACCTGTCAGTCCTCATTGATCCATTAGGCTAAGATAGTTGGAAATGAAAGTCATCTATTGGATTTAAACAATTATTTTGACATTACTTTTAAAGGTTTTAAATACAAGTAAGCCAGCTTCCAATTTTCATTAAGAATCAACATTTTTCCATACAGCAAAATATCCCCGTCAACTTAATCTTTAAAACTAAAAAAGCTCGTTTTCCTTCGTCCTACAACATTTTTTTGTTCGCTTTAGTAGCCTGGAGGTGAAAGTATATATAGTTGACGTTGCCATGTTTGTCTTGTTCAAATTTAATGAAAAGTTGGTACTGTACAAATACGGCGAGCCGTTTTATCGCTTCTACCTTTATTCTACAATTCTTTTTCACATATGTTGCATTCTTTATTTTACATATGTGAAAACAAATTTCACATAAATAAATGATTTTACATATGTGAAATTTTTTTCCACATTTGTTGAATCTTTTCCACATGTGTTGAAATCTTTTCCACAAACGTCATTTTTTCGAATGTGAAAAAGAATTTTTATTACTTAGGAACATATGTGGGAAAAAAAATTATCACTAAGGTAGAAGGGATAAAACGGCTTGCCAGAGTAGTATGCACTTCTCCTTCTGCCTGACGTAATACGATGAAAAAGCGAGACACACCTAATCAAAACCAATCATCCCTTCGATATTGTGGCACTGGATGACGCCAGTTCCTGGTTCACCACATTCCCACTGGTAGACAAACCTGTAGTCTAACACTCTAACCATTGAGCAATGCATGCGGCCTATAATCGAGTGAAGATACCGAAACCGAACGGAGAATCTCTTGGCACGCGTATAAAAATTCACACGAGTTAAAATTTGTTTCTACAGGTAAAGCCAATTAAAGGATCGTTTTGTAATGTCTCTTACGCATCAAAGACAGTAAATACCTCAGGCCTAAACAGGCAAAAGAGAATCAGAAACTATACCTCATTTGGTAATAACATAAACTCATTGATACAAATGACAAAAGACAGCTACGATGCCTTACTTATACGACATATGATCTAGTTTGTCTATCGTTACTTGTTCATATATGGTCGCCCAGGAGTGCTATTAACAAAGCTGACCCCGAACAAACATCTAGTAGCTCTCATGCATCTATGCTTCCAAGCAACGATAGGTGTTCTGATGTCCAGATTTAACAGTGATCTTAAACGTTTTATTCATTACACATTTAATAACAGATAAACTGTTTGTCACATCCTATGTCATATGTCTGCTACATTAGTCCGCCATTACAATATCTTTGATATTATACAGACGATTAGGCAAAATGATTCTGAGTAAAACTGGAAGTCGGGCACGAACAGGTTCTTCAGGCGATATCGATAGGACCTGTAACGTTGACTTCTCTCCTGATATTGACAATAAACAGAAAAATGGGCATGTGATCAAAACAGAATAGCGACATCCAACGAAACGACGGAGTACTATTGTATATACTACAGAAGACAGCTGTGCTCGTAAGTAACGCAAACCCATTGCAATACAGTTTTGTTTGAAAGTATACCTAACTTATTCGAAGACAGTCATTGTAAGTTAGAATATGTGGTTACAAAATTTTGGTAACAAATTAACATTGGGCTGTATGCTAAATGCGAATTGTCTGTTATTATGTATGTATGCATTTGTTGAATTCTGAGAAAACAACGACATATGTTGACAAATAAAATGTCACATAATTCAGTTTTATGCATTATAGTTGCACACTCTATGATATCACTAGAACAACACCATTAAATTTGTTTCGATGCTGTCTTTGCGCGGTAGATCGACACATATAAAACGTTTGGAATCTGTTTTATATAACTACCTTGGGTAAATCATTTTTGACTTTGTTACACTGTTACAAACAATGGTTTATTTGAAGGTTCTTAAGAAAATATGATGGTTCTAAATGGAACCATAGAGACAAAACCGGGAGAAATACATGGAACAGTTTGCTGTGAAGGTTTCATACAGAGCCATTAAAGGTTCCATTAGAGCCATATTTTGTAGAGTGTAGAGTTAAAATTGCCCCATGTGTTTCGCTGGGTTCCGGGAACAACGTATTAAGTCGGGTAATACGGCTGAAATTGAGGCCTTTAGATTGTTGTTCTAACGGCTGCAGTCATGGGAGCGGATGACAAAACAATACCCGGAAATAAAATAAATCAGGAGAAATCTCTCCGATCAGATAACGTGAATTACAATGTTGATGAATCATCCCCAAGGGTTGCTGGCTTATCAAAAGTTGAGATCAGTGTGGTCATTCCTAATGTGTCAATTACATCAATATCACTGTGGTTAAGTTACAAAATGTTAATTCAACAGGCTGACTGTATAAGATATTTAAAACGATTATTAGAGATAAGAACTTGAATCTATATTCATGTCTTCACGCATTTGGCTGACATAATTTTTTCGAAACTTTTCAGCAACGGCAACATGTATACTATTAATATAAACGACCACAGCAGCGTGGCTCCACTATCGGTCTTTTGAACCCTATTCGGCTTTGTGGCATCTTACCACTGCAAGGTTACTCTCCTATGGGTAGAAACTTTGATGCCAAAATCCTTGCATGATACCTATAAATATGACTTAAATAGTAGCTGGCAACTGTTGACAACTGTCTTGTAGTTAATGCCTTACCACGTATATGAACAGTTGGCTCCGCGGATGCGAGGTATGTCAAGATAGTTCTAAAATCTGAGTCAAAACCTTTCTATTTTTTCAGTTGGTTATTTGATTAATAGACTTTGGGGATAAATATAGATAGGATAATCTTAAATAGTCCAACAATTTGCTCAAATGTCTCCGGTATGCTCTTAATTCTTGGCAACGTTATTTATACACTGGGTAACTGTTAATTATGTTATAGACATAATCCGTATAGAAAAGGTAAATTCGTTACTCTAGGTTATTAAAGACGACCAGGAAGTCTTACATCCATCAAACCTGTTTTAGAAAATATCTCTAGTTTTGTAATGTAGACACCATGTCTTTTGTTGCAACGTTTAAAGAACTTTCTGTAGGCTATTATTTCTGAGATACCTGTTGTTGAGCTAAAACAAAAAAGGTTTTAAAAAAACCAAAGTAGTTTGACTGAAAATAACAAACAAATGCAATTTGGCGGGAAATAATGAAAGTATAAAATCATTTTCGATCCCAACCGAAATATTGTAGTTTTATAATGTACTTGTGTAGGCATTAGGATTTTCCCTGACAGAACTAAAGCAACACACATTAATAATTCAGGATTGGTGTGATGTAAAATCACAGGCTAATGGAAGCTTTCACTAATTGTCATTATTTTTTCCATTTACACTTTATTTGATTTCTTTCATTAAAATTTCAAGCGGCAACTATAACAACAAAGTAAAAGTTCGATACCATTTCATTTCCCTATAAACCGATATTATTTATAAGCATTGCTTATCAGCTGCACCTGCATGGTAGATACGCTTGATCATGACACATGTCATTGATTTAAATTCATGACCATCTATCAAATTATATACAGTGTTTGTGGTTTGGAGGGAGCTTCTTGTAGTGCTCTCGGGGATACGACGATGCGGGATGCCAATCTGTTCCTGTGACTACTAGATCATCGCGGGACTGTCCTGTCTTGTCATTAGTTGGCGTCAGTGGCGATTGTATTCGACCCTTGAGGCGGGGCGCCGTTGTATGGGTGGCTATGTATTTTGTTTGTGTGACGTACCTTATTTAGAAAAATGAACATCAAATGACACTTCAGTAAGCTCTCGACAGCATGGATAACAATCTTGTTGTCGAATGAAAGTCCTTGAGCATCTGTTGATTGTTGCATGACTAAGGGGGAATAATTTCCTAAAGTGAAAAATAATTGATTGGCGGTATTAAGGGTTTGAGACAAACTTCACCACACCTCCAATCAGCTGTTCGGGTTTTAATTGATTTACAGTCAATATAGGCTGTTGTCGATCAACTTTAAGATGGAAGTATACCGAGAATTAAAATGATCATGTTGCATGGTAACTCACAGATGTTGGATGTTTCAAGCATTATTGTTACTGACTTTAAAACATTAATAAATATTCAATAAATATTCTTCGAAATCATATCAAAATACTTTTGCAAATACATTAAGAGCCATATACGGCCTTGGCACAATTGACGTGAAAATTTACTACATAATTGTCAGTATTATACAATTAAAGTCTTGCTGCTGAAAACGAACTAAATTTTTGTTATCGTTTAGTTCCATTAGAGCCATATTTTTCTGACACTGTCGAGTTAAAATTGCGCATCTCCAATTTAATCTTACTTGCACACGTCCCGTGTGTTTCGCTGGGTTCCGTGAACAACGTCTAAAGTCGGACAATATGGCGTGAATTGAGCCCTTAGAATGATAAATTGTTGTTCTATCGGGTTCAGTCATGGGAGCGGATGACAATAAAATAAATTTGGAGAATTCTCTCCGATCAGATAACGTGAATTACAATGTTGATGAATCATCCTCCAAGGCTTGCTGGTTTATCAAAGGTTGAGATCAGTGAATTCATTCCTAAGGTGTCAATTACATCAATATCACTGTGGTTAAGTTATAAAATGTGAATTCAATAGGTTGACTGTATAAGATATTTAAAACGATTTTTAGATATAACTTGAATCCCCTTTTCATGTCTTCACGCATTTGGCTGACATCAGGTTGTTTTTTTATTTTTATTTTTTTTTTAACTTTTTCAGCAACGGCAACATGTATGCTTTTAACATAAACGACCAGAGCAGGGGACTCCACTGTCGGTATTTTGAACCCTCTACGGCTTTGTGGCATCTAACCACTGCAAGGTTACTCCCCTTTCTGGGTAGAGACCAAAATCCTTTCAAGATAGATACAAATGTGACTAAATTAGTAGCCTGGCAACTGTTGACAACTGTTTTGTAGTTAAAGCTTAACCCACGTGTATGAACAGTTGGCGCCGCGAATGCGAGGCATGTCAAGATATTTCTAAAATCAGAGCCAAAACCTTTTTTTTTTTTAAAGTTGGTTACTTGATTATGGGGATAAATATAGATAGGATATTCTTAAATAGTCCAACAATTTGCTCAATTGTCTCCAGTATGCTCGCAATTCTTGTCAACATTATTTGTACACGGCATAAATGTTAGTTATGATATATACATAATCCGTATAGAAAAGTTGGTTTCGTTGGGTTATTATTAGGCAACCAGGAAAACCTTACATCCAGCAGTTCTGTTTAAGAATTTTTTTTTAGTTTTGTGATGTAGACACCATGTCTTCTGTTGCAATGTTTAAAGAGCTTTCTGTAGATAAAAGAATTTTGTTTCTCAGATAAATCGGTCTTGAGCAAATAAAAAAAAAGGTTTCGGTATATTAAAAAAAACTTTAACAAAAGTATAGTTTGATTGAAAAAGACAAACAAATGTAATTAGATCGGAAATAATGAATGTATAGAACAATTTTCGCTCCCAACCGAAATATTGCACCATTATAATGTACTTGTGTGCGCATTAGGACTTTTCTTTGGCAAAACTAAAACAACACAAATTAATAATTCCGGATTGGTGTGACCTAAAATCCCAGGCTAATGGAAGCTTTCACTAAATGTCATTATTTTTTCCATTTACGCTTTATTTGATTTCTTTCTTTAAAATCCTAAGCGTCAACTATAAAAAACAAAGTAAAAGTTGGATCCAATTTCATTACCCCATAAACCTATATTATCTATAAGCATTGCTTTTCAACTCCACCTGCATGGTAGATACGCTTGGTCATGACATATGCCATCGATTTAGATTCATGACCATTTATCAAATTATATATAGAGCTTGTGGTTTGGATGAACTTCTTGGCGATCTAGTGCTCTCGGGGTTACGGGGCAGCACGATGCCGATCTGTTCCTGTGTATACTGATTCATTATGGGGCTGTCGTGTCTTGTCATTGGTTGGCATCAGAGGCGTTGGGGCCATTGTCTTCACCTCTTGAGTCGGGGCGCCGTTGTATTGGTGACCATGTCTTGCGAAAACTACGGTTCTTGTGACGTACGTTATTGAGAAACATGAACATCAAATGACACTTGATAAAGCTCTTGACAGCATAAATAACAATGTTATTGGCGAATGAAAGCCCTCCCATCGAATTACCACAAAGGCCGATAACTTGACGACATGAAAATGCTTGAGCATCTGTAGATTGTCACAGGACCTACGTGGGGTTCACGTCAAAGGGTAAAAATTGGCGGTATTAAGGGTTTGTGACAAACTTCACCACATCTCCAATCAACTGTTCAGGTCCTAATTAGTTTACAGTCAATAAATGCAGTTAACATAATAAGTAAGACTTTGAGGATTTTCAACTTCTGGGTTTATTCATACACAACGTTTCAGTGCAGATACTAGCACCGTTTTCAAGCTTATAACCCAAAAGTTGAAAATCCATAAAGTCTTACTTATTATGTTAACTGCATTTATTGACTGTAAATTTACAGTTATCATCCCAACTTCTAAATGCCACTCAAACAAAATATATGCAGTTGTCGATTAAGATTAAGATGGAAGTAGATCAAGAAATAAAATGATCTTTGATATACAAGTTGTGTAGGGAAATCGTTAAACAATTGTGTTCCGACTGTGCCCTACTTTTAATAATTGCGTTTAAATTTGATAGCATATCTTGGTAACTCACATATGGTGGGCGTTTAGTGCCAAATCGTTCTGACTTTTTAACATTAATTAATATGCAATGAATATTCTTTTGAATCATTTCAAAATATTTTTGAAAATTAATTGTCATACGGCCTTTGCACAATTGACTTGAACATTTACTACATAATGGTCAATATGATAGCAATTAAGGTCTTGCTGCTCAAAATCAACCAAATATTTTTATCGCTTGGATTTAAAGTGAGACATTTAAACAATATGTTTTCGAAATTCTAATTACAGAACGTCTAAGACATCTAATTATACGTTATACGTTATACTTTTACCAGTTCAATATAACGATGCAATTCACATACTTTATGGTAAGCATAAACCTTGTCCCGTTAAATATATATTTTGAATACATGAAGAGAGAACAAATTGCTTGCCTCCAGCAGGAATCGAACTCGTGACCTTTGGCCAAATACTCTTCCGACTGAGTTACACAAGCTCACGACAGAAGAGTCCCGAATTCTAACCCAGTGAAGACGGCGATTTTCTCTCTTACATAAAGCGCGGCCAGAGGGACGCTAAATTAGCATCTTTTTGATCTAGATCTTGCTCCCAATGGGTATCTGCTTGAGTAAATCCGAAAGTCTGGTTCTGGCATCTTAGATAAGTAGATATAGTGTTGAACTCAACGGATAGTTCTAATATTCTTTGATTTTTTTCCGCGCTTGCAATAATGGTTGTGCTGCTGTTAACACCAGCATCATATAAACACTTGAGCGTGACTTTAAACAATAGACGCCCTTCTGATTGGCTGCTTGTTTCTGCAATAGTCTAATTAAATTTTTGCCACGTTTTTGCCTCCAATTGCAGCAAGGGGTAGCTATGTAGAGGTCTGTCTTACACATTTTTACCCTTGCGATGCAAATGAGGTTTCATATTCCGGAAATCCCTGTAATAAATCTTATAGTTATGCCCTTCTGCAGAAGTCTATACTAAGTTATATAGACTTCATCTAACCATATTAGTATAAGCCATAAGCCAATGTGATAGGACAAATATAAAGACAAATTTCCACGTCATGCCATCCATTAGGTCAACATAAGCAATGAAACAGCACTCAACAATACAGTAGTTATAACTACCTTTCTCGGACAGAAGCACACAACATTTACCTTAATCGAGCTCAAGGCGATAATGGAATGGCAATCAGTGATTGGTTGGGGTCGCAATCATTTTGTCCAATATCCGATGCCTGTATGTTACGATCTATATCACTGTATATCCGACCTGTAGTCCATATCGTAGTTTATCGTTTCCCATGTGAAAAAAAACAAAACAATTTGTGATAGGATTATACTCATCGTATAAGTCGTATTATAAATATGGGACTTGACAGTGTGGAGTACAACTGCACACTATGTAGATGCGAATAAGTATCTTATTGATTTGTATATACTGTCACTAGAGATATGACGTTCAGCCGAACGAAACCGTAGAAATAAAGCCAGCCTCTGAATTAAAAATACTATGGAATCCGTATGTCCTCTACCTCAAGAATAACATTCTATCATTTTCTTTGAATACTCACCGAGGGGTGGTTCCCAACTGGGATAAGACCCCTCCTTGTCCTGATAAATATCCTTCTCAGATCGGGTACACATTGTAAATCGATCAAAAGTGAGTAGTGTATACTGCTGAGAAATGATTGATTTTGACGTGAATTTAGACGTCAAGTGTTTGTTTTATGAGTCGATCTTACACACAGGTATCAAAGACGGATTTGGCCACTCGCATCTCGTAATGTCGTGTTTTGAATTTTACCTCAAAACGCGAGACAAGAGATTACGAGATCATGAGATTGTCATTGATTCTCGCAAGTTTAAGTACATTCTCGTGTCTCTTCCCTCGAGTTCGAGGCACGAGAATGCGAGATGGAGAGGCGAAGTAACGAGAATCTTATTCGAAATATCGCTTTGTATTCTCGTGTTGTTGCTTCGCATTCTCGGGTTCTCGTACCGCGTGCTCTTTGTAGCACAAGGGACGAGAACGCGTTCTCTAGTGTCGTGCTAGCTCATCTATCAAACACAAAGTACGAGGCACGAGAATGCGACATTAACTTGACTTTCGCGTTCTCGTAATCTCTTTTAGCAGCAGGGGGGCTGAGCATAGTTCCTCTATAGATCGCGGAGGCGGCCGCGAAGGCCGGGACAAAGGGCTCCCATG
>JARFOD010102737.1:0-16316 GCA_031763545.1 Mopalia muscosa
TTTGGTTTTTTTTTCTTCTTATGAGTTTAAATGATTATCAAACACTATATACTTATGGCCTTTAAAACACCGACGTGTTGCTGCCAAAAGTGTTGACCTTCTACCGTCTAGTTAGTCACGGTATCATTCGACCGACATTGCAGGCCTTCGTGATTCTGTATTTGTGTTACGTTTTAGTACACTTCATGTTTGGCTATATTTTTAAAAGATGCCTTGGTTTTGGGGCACTCACATCATCAATAAAGGACAAGACAAGGAAAGGAAGAATCAGTAGGTAACTAACATATAAAGAGCTTCATGTACATGTAAATTGTTACACCACTCCGACGCATCTAATTGATGTTAATATATAATTCAATACGTGCAATATTTTAAAATTCTATAAATTCCTCAGTGGTAATTTCGTTTGACCAAATTGGTGGCATGAATTCTTCTTTAGACATCTTGTGGTATTTACTACATTTTAATGTTTAGGCGTACTTAAAAATGTTTAGGTTTACTTTCCCCGAGTGTTGAGGTTATTCATACATGTACCCTCAATGGAGTTTGACTTTTTGTCTCCACCTCATTAATAAAACATATTAACAAATCTCGACTTTTAGTGTTTTTATCAGTGATGGACGAGGGAGCTCCCTCGACCATCACAATTTAAAGGCGAGAGATTTTAACAAACATTCTCGTGGTTTTGTATTTTTTAAAGATGTTTATGGCAAGCGAGGGAGCGAGTGGCCGCTATGAGCTTCCATAAGTTTCCCAATAGTTAATAACGTCGCTTTCACAAGATTAAACACGTGACCTGCTTTATAAGGCATAGAAGCGGGAATAATATATAATAATACCAGGGACATGTCTTCTTCCGACACATCTTGGTTAATTAGGCATTCTGCACAAGTTCGTATCCGGCGTATTTCTATATCGATTTGCTTCTAAAATCACACATGCTTTCAAAACCTACATATAGATAAGCTGCTTTTTTAGTTTTGCATTCACTTCATTACGGATATTAAATATGAAATAGACACATCACCGCCATTGGTAATGTATCGAATTTAATATATTGGTATAGTGTCTCTAATCAGTCAACATGGAGTATGAGCATCAGCCCGAAGGACTTCTGTCGACGTAATGCATATTTAAGGATGACAATAGTTTACAATAGCATTAACTACAAGGTGTTTAATATTTAAACAAGACTTTCATTTAATCGAGGCTTTTGAATCGAATAGTATCATGTTTACTCACATTTTATCTCCACCACTGCACACTACACAGTGAAGGAAAATGCACATGAACGTAGTAAAAAGGAATAGCGGATTTATTTTTGCTCATTTATCTTGACACGCTCATCTGTTTAATAACTCAGGGGCATTATACCGTGTTATTCTCACCACTGTCTTTCACCAGGATCAATCTTGGTATCTACATTTTAAAGACTCGTTTGAAAATGTAACCAAGAATAAAATGTATTTAAACTCTAATCAAATTCGAAGTCACATTCGCTTGTAATGTGTTTTAATGGCGATCATGGGTGACTAGATAATACAAGACCTGCTGACTTTTGGCAGCATCACGTCGGTGTGTGCTTGAGTATAGTTTGATGGAATAAAGATGTGTCCTTGCCAGGCAATGCACTATATAATGTTTCTAACAAATTTAACCACACGAGACGAAAACAACACATCGATGTGGAACCAAAACTAAACCTGAGAACAACAAGGATTTAAAGGAAACCATTTTTTAAAGACGTAGCGAAGTAATGAACGAAATAAAAAGCTTTTAAGATTGCAGTACTGTCCATATAAAGTGCATCTGTTACCGGTGGGACCGTTAAATGTCTAATTCTACTGTTTATGACGAACCAGAGCACCACATTAAATTATAGGATTGTTAAATTTCTCGGGTTTAGATAACGCAATCACAAACTTAACTATCCACACCAGAGACACATCACATCTCTTTGATGAGTAAAAACGATAAGTGATAGCCTAAAAAGCGATAGTAGACTGGAATTGCTTTTCACTTCAGCGTTAGTACGTTTTATTGCTTCTAGCAGAGGCCAGTAAATCAGAATCCGTGTAGTCCACTGTGGTTGATCATGTATATATAACACTCTAGATTATGGTTGTATTGCCGTTGACTTCAGAATGACACCACCATCATACCCGTGAGATACCAGTGTACACAGCGTAACCCACCAATGAATCAACGATTAACATATTTATATTTACCTATCATGAGCTAATAGGCTAATAACTGGATTAGGTGGCCAACAGTTAAAACTCATTGTGCCATTGCCATAACAAAATTGTTCCCACCTGCTCTTAACTGATTACAATTCAAATATATGAACATTTAATTGGCTATATACAGTATATATAAGCTTCTTTTTTATGTCAAATCAGAATACAAATAATAATTATGCGAGTGCAAATATTTCTCAATCAACTAGTTATGTTGTAAGAAATGTAAAATATATTATTACTCAGAAGTTTATTCTGACCCAGCTTCCTCTAAGGTGCTTATGTGTGCATAGAAAATAATGATTAAATGAAAAGTTTACCACATTATGTTAAATTTACCAACAAAACTCGAGCATATTTTTTATCCAATACCGCCTTATTTCATTTTTACATAAAATGGTTTGTCTACGAAAGTTTAATTGGAAGCAGTAATATGTACTTTTATTATAGAAATAGACAATTTTCCTTAACTCTACTCGGACTAAGCCGTGCCAGCTAAGTAATGTGTAAGTAGGTGTACTTGTATACAGGAGCCAAATCGGTTTCTTAATCTCGAGGCGTAAACTGTACTTTCATTCGACGCAGATCGTGTTGAATTTCGCCAATTACTGCGTTATCAAAAGAGCTGTCAGCTTTGGTGTCAAATTTGAGCTCTGATTAAGATGGTGGGAAAACGGACTAGCAAGTCAATGACCTATGATAAGCAGGCCAAAATTCAGTTGGAATAAACGGAACTTGCCTTTATGAAACACGAAAAGGACAAATTGCCAGTCTTTTTGTGTAAGACGTATGGAATCAAAGAACAAGAGCTGAAAAACCAACTAAATATGTATGTCTTAGCTTCACACCAGACAGCAAACTTTCTCCGCGAAATCTTTCTAGCATTATTCATACGGGTTTGGAATCTAAAGCACCAGTTGGTTTAGGGATATCCCATCCAGTGGCATCCTGTCTTTAAGAGCTATATATTGTATATCCATATATACTTGTCTGGTAAGATCAATCTTTACCGCTGGCGTCAATCTGACTGCCAGATTGTCCCATACCGGTAATTACCTGAACAGATTGGGGACTTACTGTCCTCTCGTTTAGTTAATATGACCGATGGCGCATTAATTTCGTCTGGTTAACTATATCATTAACAACCATTTCTTATTGACCACTCATCTTACAATATACTGGATATAAGTTTCCCAAGGTAAAATACACATTTTTTTACTATTGTAATTGATTATCATATAAAAAAAACAACTCACAACAGAGACTATGCCATCATACATAACTCGCAGGCACGATATAGGGTTAGGGGAACATGTCTTGAGGCATGTGTTAGCTGTTATTCGTACATCAGCTAATGTGGTTGGGCTTATCGAGAAGGAAAAGGCAGATTTGGACCACTGCAAAATGGGACTTTTGGGGGGCTGCTTGAGCTCGTAAGTCAGTTTGGTCCATTTTTATGCTCATCTTGCGAAACACGGAAATTATGGCAAAAGAAATCCTTCTTACTAATCAAAACAAACCGCGGTAAACTCTTTCAGATGATGGTTCAAAATATCCACACACTTATTGTTTATGAGGTAAAACATTCTGGTTATTTCAGTTTGTCAGTTGATTGAACACCAGATCTGTCACCTATCGATCAGTTAAGTGTTGTACTTCGGTGTTTTAAATGATGGACAGCTCAATGAACGCTTTTTAACCTTTGTGGGAATGAAAAGCCACGCCGATGAGGAAATAGCCTTTCAGGCGTTGCAGTAAAGTTTGTCAACCAAACTTGTATAAATGTAATGATCAGTTTCATGACAACGCTGCTAACATGTCTACGCGTTTAAAGGGATGCAGCTGAAGTTTCTTTTTAGAAACAAACAGGAACGGCTCATTCATTACATTGTGTAGGCCAATGTGCTGGGGACTGCTGTTAAGAGGCAGTTTATTTCTTATTACCTCTATACCATTTTTACAGCCTTAACTAGCCGACAGAACATTCTTAAAGATTGTTATGGAAATGAAAATGTCTAAACAATCCTTTTTAGATACCAGATAAAAGGCACTGGCTATGGCAACAGCAGCAACATTTATATAATTCCTTAACACTTTACAAACCTGAGATTCTAAAGCTGAAGAACAGTCACAAAAAGAAGACAGTAGAATAGAAACACATACTATAACAAATAAGATTCAAGACATAGAATTCGTTTTTTGTAGATTTGGTATAAGATTTTGCAAGGTTTTTATCAAACATGTGCAGATCTCTGTAGATTAGGAGCTTACGAATTGTGCAATTTACTAGAGGAATTTAATAATAATAATAATAATAATAATAATAATACTAATAATAATATAATAATAATAATAACAAAAGCTTTATTTAAAGCTTTTATTATTATTATTATATTATTATTAATTTGACAGATATAAAGCAGCTACAATGGCAATGCTACCAAATGTAGATTATAAGGCGGCTGAATTAAAAAGAAGGTAACAAAAAGATTGTTGTTTGTTTGTTTGATTGGTGCTTGACGACGTACTCAAGGGTATTTCACTTATATGACAATGGACGAAAATACAGAACATCACAAACAAATCTGCTTCCCGTTACCCTTTAGGTCTGTGAACACCAGGGCAACAGAAAGCAGCCTCTTTTCTCGCCTCTTACGATCGACCGAGGAAGCCGAGGGAGTATTCTAATATGTGTTGTTGCAGATTGACAAGATTTTATTTTGATTAAAAAAAAAGTTTTAAAAAAAATCTGATGCAGGCAAATTATTTCAATGAGCCCCATTTATCATGGAAATGAAATAAAATTACTAATTTTGCTTTTAGAAAGGCGGGACATCCAAGCAAAAATCTAGTCCTATACATTTTCCATGTAACCAAAAAGAGGCTTGGCACCAATAGTTGCTTAGCGAGACTTCGACCGCCTATTAGTTAGGTTAAAATCTAGAAGTGACCTTAAATTATTGTTAAGCGGAATTCGGTGAAATGCAATCCCATCCAATGTTTTAATGGATTGTTTGTTTGACGGATTATCAACTCCACAGTGTACCTAGCCTTATTATGGTGAAAAACCTGGAGGAAACCTCATAAAAACCACCCCTGCAATTGTCGAAGTCACAGTGTGTGACTTGCTCATATACCTGTTGGTCGGCATGCAGACTAGATCAGGTGAATGGTTCATCAAAGCAGGATTAGTAAGTGCAGATGCTACCACTAAGCCACGGCTTTAATGGAAGGAAACTTAGTTTAAAGTTAATCTATAAATTTATTCTGTATTTTTCATGTACCCAACACATATATGCATGAAACGTTAGAGTATTTGATAACGGCCAATGCGTTTTACAGAATTGCACTGTAGACAATTATATAATTAATTAGCAATAGGCATGCATGAACACTCTTAAATTGCCCTCGGTTAAATCTATTTATCAGCATGTGGCGTAAGGGTTTCCAAACTCCAGTTCCAGTCTCATTTTGCTGAGGGTTAAAAACTGCTAACTTGGACTAGCAGTTTAAATAGAATCTGTGCTTACCCTGCAAGCAACTTTAATATGGTGTAGCCTTGGCATCAGAAAGCAGTCTCCATATGTTATCACATCTTTAATCAGATAGATTTGATCTTCTCCCTCCAGGAAGGAATTGAGTTTCTCCAGATAATGAAAAAGTCTGATACGAGCCTGGTCAGTCCCAATCTGAAGGAAGGCATTGAAATTCTGCGAACAAAAAATTCATCAAATTTTCTGAAAAAGGTACGGTAATACGGGATTGTTTGGAAACTTGAATAAGAAAGATAGCCCGTCTCATAATAAAAAATAAGCTATTGAGGTTTTATGTATGTTTAAGATTATTTCTCAAATACACAGCCCACCTGTCACTGGCAACAAACAATGGTAAAACATAAGACAAGCAGAGGAAGGCTATTGTACAAATTTACACCTCAGCAAATCATGCTGTGTCACCCCTTCAAAAGTAGAGGGTCAGGGCATGGGAAGCTTCTACTAACCATGGCCAGGATTTTATAATGATTATTCTTTCTATTCATTGGCAAATCAGCTGGGCTAGCCTCAAGTTTTATTTCGAGCCACTCTGCATTATAACCCTTGGGGGATTATTCGCATATAATCAGACAAAGCTTCTAAGTGATTGATTAAATGCGTGGGAACTTCTACGCAACCAATCAGATGTCGTGGTAGGAGAGGACGCTGCTAGTAAATATGACCGCGGTGGTCGATAATTGAAATTGAAGTGTTGCCGAAAAAAGGATATGTTCAGGGTTTTTAACCAACTCATTGACATTGCATATGTACCCACCCTTACAGACACCAACTCTCCATATATATGCCAATAGTGCTTTACAGAGTTAAACAAATTGTCAAAACTAAAGTATAACATTCAACATATGTTATCAGTGCTTTAACTTGAAACTTTGTAATTTTATCCGCCAGGAGGCGTAGCTGTAATTCTATTTATTTGTGATTCATTGGCCGAAGGTTATAATGCAAAGTAGCTCAGAATAAAACTCTTGGCTTGAGAAGATGTTGTAACATGAGCTAGGGTTTGGTTCGAAGCTCATTTGTGTGCTCATTGTGAATTTCCTGGGAGACATATTATGATAGTATCCACAGGTTATGTAAAATCAAATGGTATTGACAAGAATAACTTCCTGTAACCCCTGTTCCCTGCCATATTCATGATCTTTTTGTAGGCTCTCAATCATGGCACATTGCATACAGAGTAGATATTTCAATAAGAAGGCGAACACATGTGAAATAATTTCCTTACATGGCATCTGTAATTCTCTTAATAAGTTTGCTCCCTTGATCAATCAGACATTAAATGTTGGAGAAAAAAGACACTAAAGATAAGAGGCACAGTGGCCATCAGTAGCATTAACAATTATATGACTTGATTATCCAATGGTCTCAGCTTGATAGAAGTCACATCAAAAGGCTGCTAAACTGCCCACGGATTGAATTAAAATTAAATTTAATTTGGCAAAACATGATCCAGTACCCATCATACAATGAGAAAACATTCATTTTCAAAAGTGTTAATTTTGATGCAAAATATTTCTAGTATTGGACATTTCACATTTGCATGTATGGGTTTGTAAGAAATTGACTTCTATGAACCCCTGGATCAACAGAACTAATGTAAATAAATTTCATTTGTTAACAGGGGATTGAAGATCTACAATATATCTATAAACAGTCATTATCATTCTCAAACCCACAGTAATCAACAGACACCAACTTACAGGAATGATAAGTTTATGCTTAAAAATTGGTTTCTTACCACAACCAATTTAATAAAAGATATCAATTGCAAATTTCAAACTGAAAAATGGAGAGTTTTAGATTAACTATTTGTCCTTTCATAAAACCAGCAAGAACATAAACCAAATGTATTGTTAGATTAAAATTGTTAGTATGAAGACCTCACTAAACTGGTTGGTTTCCTGTTACCTTTCATCACCTTGACCTTTGGGTCAAAAGGTTGTATGAACCAGATTACTTAAGGTCATTTCACTCATGACAAATTTACATAAGAATCAATTGCCACATTATGATTGAATTATGAAGCATGTAATAAATTTTTTGCCAAATTTCAAAAGTAATTCTTTACTGATTTGTTCTGCAGATCGATGGAAACTAAGCGAACTAGCTTTAAAGTTGTCAATGGTTAAATCATAACCTACTGGTAACAAAACATTTATGCTGACAAAAATACATTTATTCAGATTTTTTCCTCGCCCCTAGTAAAGTGTTGAGCCTACCAGGGCAACCAGAAAATCCTTTGAACTCCTCATTTTTGATTAAGAAATAATTTCTGTTTTTAGTAAATGATTCACATAACACTCCAGTGAACTAGCTTTAAAGTTGTCAATGGTTAAATCATTACCTACAGGTAACAAAACACTTAAGCTGACAAAAATACATTTATTCAGGTTTTTTCTTTGCCCATGGTAAAGATTGAGCCCACCAGGGCAACCAGAAATTCCCTCCAACTCATCATTTTTGATTTAGAAATATATATATATATTTTTTTTTTTTGTAAATGATTTAGATTACACTCCAGTTATTTCACTGATGCTGGCTGTGTTTCTTCTTCCAGTAAAATGTGAATGTCAGGTTAGGTATTGGCTGCATGACTGAGATATCCATGTATGCTCCATACAGTATACAAAAAGAGGCCAAGTCTATCGAGTCTTTACACCCCAATAGCCCTGGGTGAGACACCGATCACTGTACTATGCTGTTTAGCATCTTCAACATGAACAAATTATTTTGTATAATAAAACCTAGTTTAATTCCCAATAGATACAAATGCAGTACAATTTACAGCTTTTTTAATAAGCATAATGGTAGACAGATTTCCAAAGAGAAATTTGATATGCTATACAGTAAAAATAATGTATACAGACCAGCAAAAAGTCCAGTTAAGGAGAGACTATTTGCATGACTAATTGCAGAAGAGCTTTTGGAGATCTTTCACCTTCATCAAAATTGGAAAAACATAGTGAATAGCTTTCATCAATATATATTTCTAAGAATAAATGACACTGGCACAGGGAAGTCAATCAATGTGCACCGATAAATCATTTCAGGTTTCCATGGCCAAGTTTCTAAATAGATCTTAATCTCGAGTTTGTTATGGGTAACCTACAGACATATAGATTATTTAACACAAACGGTTTTTAACTAAAGGTATATACATAGATTGCATGTAAATTATTCACTATGTAAAGCTGCTTCTAATAATCAGATGGAGTACAGCAATCTCTGAAAACATGATACATTGTTACTAAATATACAAAGTGTTTTTCTTGTCATTCAGTTTTTTTTCCATATTCTTGTTTCTGATTACTCAAAGATTTAGTACATTTTAGTTTCTGGTCTATTTAAGATTGGGCATACTATAGTTTCTGGTGTATTCACGAGTGTGTATACTCTACTTTCACTGCACATACTCCTGAACAAATTAAATAAACCTCCCTTTGGATAGGTTCTTTAATTTAAATAAAAACTTGGATGGCTAAATGATAAAATAAATCAACATGTGTATGTATCAATTAGATATTCTAACCTAGAAAACAATACTTAAATACATTCTGATTATGAAACTTTTGATTTTTCAAATGAATCATGCATATAGTACCTTGACAAGGTATAAAATATGTATTTCGACATTCACTTCTGAGTAAAATTTTATGTTGTAAATACTTAATTCTTAACAATGCATGAATGTATGTTAGGAAATTAATAAGTTCATGAATTTAGCGTCTTCATTTCTTACGCACACATCTTGAATGATAAGCCAATGCATTACCAAAATTTCCTCCCAAAATACCTTTGGTCCGCAAAATAAACTCAGGAATTGAAAAAAAAAATAAAAAATTAATATGAGTTTTGTTTTGTCTAATACAAAAGTAGCCACAAAGAGAGAAAAGGAACCGGTTTATGTAGAAGTCTGTATAAAGAGATGTGAACTAGATGTACACACGATTTCTATGATCTTTGTTTACAAAAACGTTTTGCATGGACTAAGCCAAAACAGACAGTTGCATCAGGAGTCACAAGTCTTCCCAAATCATATTGAAAGGAGCAAGACTGATGGAACTTTGCAATATTATAAAGGCACTAAATTTGAATGGTTTACCTCAAGGAAAACCAGCTTGTAATAACTACAGATGTCAAATTTATATTCACTAGGGCTTACAGCCTGGGTTTATTTAAAATAGTTTCTTGTCTATATTAAGGGATTCATAGCTTTACTAAAACTATAGTCAGCACCAGTTTATCCATTGTTTCAGTAGTAGATATGTGTATGGTATAAAATATAAATACAATTTTGGTATGTTTGTGGAAGATTTTGCTATTAGTTTGTGGTGCATATGGAAATTGTGTAAGCACTTTGATTTTGCAGAGTAAAATGATACACTTCTATCCAGCAGCCTGTGCAACACAAAAATATGGTCATAGATCGGCGAATGAAACAACTAGGACACAATATTATCAGGGGTCAATCAAATGTGGCCTTTGATTAGCTGATTCAACCCACAGATAGAGAAAAAAACAGTCATGATCTAACAAAAACATATATAAAACAATTGGATCATAAGAGAAAATATTTTATGCTGCTATTAGAAAAAAAAACAGTTTAAAAGGTAAAAACACTGATTGATAATATTGCCGAGTAAAAAAAAAAAACAAGGGTATGCAACCAAAAAAGTTATCAGAAAACAGTCCTGCTGTGATATAAGCAGAACAAATATCCCTGATCATGTCAGTTCATAATGTCATAGAAGCTATTCACGTTCGAGCAGATACATGTAATCAGCTGGTAAATTTCTGTATAATATCTCAGTCTAGCTGATAATTGACAATCTTGTCTGCTAGCTGACCAGTTGGTCCAGGTGACTGGTGGTTAAAACAGGAGTCTCATTTTAATCATCTCCATGAAGTGTACCGTTCCCCTCTGGTGCATGGCCATCCTCTTCCTGACCATTTATCCGCGCTAAAACTGAGGCTGGGATATCATAGGAGTTAGTAGCTTTCTGTAGACTTGGAGCTCCCTTGATTGGTTTCACACCGGCTTTCTGCTCGTAATGTTTAACGATATCCTGATCTGTGGGACAGGTCTCCAGGAAGGCGGGTGTTTGATATGCCTCATACAGATACCGCCAGACATAGAAAAACTTCTCTGGAATTTCATAACCTTTATATTCCTACAACAAAAAAATAAAATAAAATAAAATAAAATTAAGCAAGAGAGAGGGTCTAAAGTATAAGCAGTTTAAAATTAAGCAAGAGAGAGGGTCTAAAGTATAAGTGGTTTAAAATTAAGCAAGAGAGGGTCTAAAGTATAAGCAGTTTAAAATTAGACAAGAGAGAGGGTCTAGTATAAGCAGTCTAAAATAAAGCAAGAGAGAGGGTCTAAAGTATAAGCAGTTTAAAATTAAGCAAGAGAGGGGGTCTAAAGTATAAGCAGTTTAAAATTAGGCAAGAGAGGGTCTAAAGTATAAGCAGTTTAAAATCAGGCAAGAGAGGGGGTATAAAGTATAAGCAGTTTAAAATTAAGCAAGAGAGAGGGTCTAAAGTATAAGCAGTTTAAAATTAAGCAAGAGAGAGGGCCTAAAGTATAAGTAGTTTAAAATTAAGCAAGAGAGAGGGTCTAAAGTATAAGCAGTTTAAAATAAAGCGAGAGAGAAGGTCTAAAGTAAAAGCAGTTTTAAATTAAGCAAGAGAGAGGGTTTAAAGCATAAGCAGTTTAAAATTAAGCAAGACAGAGGGTCTAAAGTATAAGCAGTTTAAAATAAAGCAAGAGAGAGGGTCTAAAGTATAAGCAGTTTAATTTCAAACATCTTTTGATCTTCACGACACCTCAGTTTATTTTACACAGTTTTTGGTGAATGAGGCCATTAGTAAGGGTACAGGGTGTAACTTTAGACGCCAATCCGCGAATCTTCTCACGCTTAACAAGGTATGTCTTTAGCGGCGAACGATGGTTTGGGTTACGTATAGGTCGCCACAACTACAATTTGGGCGAACGGTTTACTGTTCCGCAACAACAACCACCAAGTTAAACTACTAATTTTATCCTCATAATCCATATTAAATCGTTTTTGTTTGTTTGGGGTTTAACGTCGTACTCAAGGGTATTTCACTTATATGACAACATGCAAGCCCAATGGGTGAAGGAAACCCCCCTTGAAACCACTGGCAACAATCAAAGACAGGACGGGACAAATACAGGCCGACAGCAGCAACACACAATACAGACACCACAAACAGATTGGCTTCCTGTTCCCCTTTAGCTCTGAGAGCACCAGGGGCCGGTTCCACAAAGCAATTTCTGACTTAAGTCAAAATACTTAATTTGATTTTTTTGCCACTTGCCTTAACTTGGTTTTAAATTTATACATGTAATTGTGACTTACTAACGTTATGATAATTATGCTTAAATATTAAATGTTAAAACTAAAAACTGAGAAATGTAAGGGCCTTTCAACATTTTGACTTAAGCACAAAATTGCTTTGTGGAATC
Organism: Mopalia muscosa; assembly: GCA_031763545.1. Classification (NCBI taxonomy): domain Eukaryota; kingdom Metazoa; phylum Mollusca; class Polyplacophora; order Chitonida; family Mopaliidae; genus Mopalia; species Mopalia muscosa. The sequence continues at coordinate 12,285 of JARFOD010102737.1, forward strand.
GGGCCCAGGGGCCAGTTGCTCAAAACCAAGAATAGTCGCTAATAGCAGATTAAACCACTAATCTAGGATTAGAGATAGGCCTTCAACATGGAGTGAGGTGAAGTAATCTAGGATTAAAATTAAAAGTGCTTTGAACAACTGGCCCCAGGGCAACATGAAGCGCCCTCCGACCACCCACCCATGTTTAAGGGTATATCACTCATAGTACAGCAGTTACTGGTGAATGGGGCCGTGTCTAAGGGTATATCACTTATAGGACAGTGGTTACTGGTGAATCAGGTACTGTTTAAGGGTACATCACTTATAGGACAGTGGTTACTGGTGAATGAGGCCATGTTTAAGGGTATATCACTTATAGGACAGTGGTTACTGGTGAATGAGGTCAGTTTAAGTGTATATCACTTATAGGACAGTGGTTACTGGTGAATGAGGTACTGTTTAAGGGTATATCACTTATAGGACAGTGGTTACTGGTGAATGAGATACTGCTTAAGGGTATATCACTTATAGGACTGTGGTTACTGGTGAATGAGGCCATGTTTAAGGTTATGTCACTTATATGACAGTAGTTACTGGTGAATGAGGCCATATTTAAGGCTATGTCACTTATATGACAGTGGTTACTGGTGAATGAGGCCATGTTTAAGGGTATATCACTTATAGGACAGTGCTTACTGGTGAATGAGGCCATGTTTAAGGTTATGTCACTTATAGGACAGTGGTTACTGGTGAATGAGGCCATGTTTAAGGTTATGTCACTTATATGACAGTGGTTACTGGTGAATGAGGCCATGTTTAAGGTTATGTCACTTATATGACAGTGGTTACTGGTGAATGAGGTACTGTTTAAGGGTATATAACTTGTAGGACAGTGGTTACTGGTGAATGAGGCCATGTTTAAGGTTATGTCACTTATATGCGATGGTTACTGGTGAATGAGGCCATGTTTAAGGTTATGTCACTTATATGACAGTGGTTACTGGTGAATGAGGCACTGTTTAAGGGTATATCACTTATAGGACAGTGGTTACTGGTGAATGAGGCCATGTTTAAGGGTATATCACTTATAGGACAGTAGTTACTGGTAAATGAGGTACTGTTTAGGGTATATCACTTATAGTACAGTGGTTACTGGTGAATGAGGTCATGTTTAAGGGTATATCACTTATAGGATAGCGGTTAATGGGGCCATATTTACATGTCTATCACATAAACACAATATTTTTGTTCAATACGTATGGATTTGAGAGAACGGGCGTAATTGATTATTACATTTTGTTTTCAATACGCTGTCCATTTATGATAGAGGCCTTTAGACTTATTTAAGTCAAAGTGATTGTCTGCGTCACACTGAACACAGACTTACGGTGGAAAACCAAGAGGAAACCTCGTAAAAATCACCTATGTGTTTGCCAGAGCCACAACATGTGACTCACTCATATACCTGATGGTCGACAGACGGACTCGATTCCGTGAACGGTAAAGTTCAGTTTAGGAAGCACACTCGCTACCACTGTGCCACGGCCCCTAGATGAGAGAAGACATCGAAATCCATCAAAGTCATTGTTGTGTGGATTTACTATAATATATTAATATAATGTCATAAAAATTTAGACTTCCTAATTCAAAATTTTACCATTCATTTTTGATTCTCAAAACAAGACAAAGCAAGGTTTGTTTGATTGGTGTTTAACGTCGTACTCAAGGGTATTTCCCTTATATGACGACGGACAGAAATACAGAACATCACAAACAAACCTGCTTCCCGTTACCCTTTAGCTCTACTAACACCAGGGCAACAGAAAGCAACCTCTTTTTGCGCCTCTTACGATCGACCGAGGACGCCAAGGGAGTATTCTGCAGGGCCATGACCCTCCCGCTCCCTCATGGGACGACAAAGCAAGGAGTTTTAAAGGGGTGTCAGTATGGACCAGCATCTTACCCTTGCCCCAACTTTTATGTGTTGAAGTCTTGACATCAGGTAACAATCTCCATATGTCAAAAAGTCCTTGATTACATAACGCTCATCTTCAGACTCTAAAAAGGCATTTAACTTCTCTAATTTCTGAGTCAATTTTTCTCCGTCATCATTGGGGTTTTGAAGGAACAGGTTGAAGAACTGAAACGAAAACAAAACAAGGGGTTAGTTAAAAATAATCTAAAGAAAAGTAACTTCCGCTGTTTCTGTTGATGATTGTGTAATATTGACATGGATGATTTGTAAAAGCCAGACAGATATATAATTTCTGACGGCTGTGCAGTGAAAGGGTTCCAAAGCAAAATGAAATCCTAGGACATATCATGTTTTATATTTGTTAATGGCATTGAAGCAAAAACAATTTTTTACTTCTGGAAATGCAATAAATAAACAATGATAAAGTTTTTTGATACGATTGTGTTTTAAAAAAATGTCTGAACTGTAAGATAATGTTACAGATTTTAGAGTTGTGGACTTATTCTTTCAAATGAGTTTTTGGAGATTCATAGTGGAAAAAACGGGCCTGATATAATTGTCAGAACTCGTGAAACATATTTTAAATTAACTTAAATTATAAGTTACCAGCCGGTAGACCTACTAATTACAATTTGGGTTTTTCTTTAACACACTGGCTACATAGCTATTTTATCATTTATATGCATTTGAATCATTAGTAAACAAAATATTTTCACCTTGTACTCTCTCAAACATTGTGTTAAATCAATCGGACATATTTATTTTTCAATAAGAACTAATTTTAAAAAAAGCTTGTAGGCGCTAGTCACCTGAAACCCGATATGCTCAGATGTATGCACATATGCACCATAAGACACTGATAATTTGGTCAGAGGGTAAATCACGTAATATTTGACTGAATCCAGTTGGCGGCATCAACGCATGTAGCAAACACAATGGCTATAGTGATGCAATTGTGGCGCTTATGACTGCAAATCGTATACAACAACTTCTGGTAATCGATCAGCATGATGTAGACACATCTGGCTTGGGTATTGTACAAGCTAGATCTCTACATTAGAAAACACAATCAAACTGGCCAGAAAGATAATTAGAAATCCGCTTAGCATTAAATTTGTTTTTTTGTTTAACAACAGGCCTAATACTGGTGTATACTGAAGGCCATCTTATTTAAATCCAAACTTGCTTTGCTTTCGTAAAGTCACAGCAAGTGGCTTTAGTTTGAAACTGACTTGTACTCAAAACTGATCAATCCAACCAAACACAGTATGTTAAATATTTTGGTTTGCAACCGATATATTTCCCCTCTATACATTATGTCCCTTTTTTGAGATCGGCACATGGTTATTAACTACAGTACAGTGTCAGGCCTAAGGCCTTACCCAAAAACTAAACAGTAAACGCATTTGTATTTATTTCTTTGGCTAGTTTGATTGTGTTTTACGCTGTAGAATTGAACTTGTACAATGCCCAGGTCAGATGAGTCTACGTCATGCTGAGCGATTACTGAGAGTTGTTGTTGTATGTGAGTGGCAGTGATGAGCAAATCATTAGGCGGTTAATAGCCATTGCGTTTGATATATGCCGCCAACTGGATTGGGTCGATTACATGAAATACTCTCGGTCATAATTATCGGGTGACTAATGGTACACCAAAGAATTAACGTTCTGGCCATGAAGACAGCCTCAACACAGTGTGTTTTAGGCTGTCGCCATGCTCATTCAATTTGACATTACATGAACAGCATGTGGTCACCTGGTCACAGCTCGAAAACATGTTTATTTCTCGGCAATGAGTGACAATTGCCGACAATTTTCCCGCTAAAAATTTCATTCCTGACCTGGGGGACGTAACCATCTAGAAGCGTCCCTATAGTGGGTGTTGCGTGAACCCCAAACACGCACATTAAGTTCACCGTCTGGTCGGGAATGAATCCAACTCACATTTGTCTCAGTGGGTTACCCATACCTATTGTTGTATTGCTTTGGATGTGAGCTCTAAACTGGAGGACAACAAGATAAAATAAATTTATTTAATGCGTTCGAGTTTTGGATTTCATCAACTTTATTACTATATG
>JARFOD010102759.1:0-16314 GCA_031763545.1 Mopalia muscosa
CTGCAGAATACTCCCTCGGCTTCCTTGGTTGATCGTAAGAGGCGAGAAAAGAGGTTGCTTTCTGTTGCCCTGGTGTTCGCAGAGGGGAAGCAGATTTGTTTGTGATGTTCTGTATTTGTGTCCGTCGTCATATAAGTGAAATACTCTTGAGTACGACCTTTAACACCAAACAAACAAACAAACCAAGATAACGTTCATGTATAACTTGTAATGTTATGTACTGTTGCTCAAAATTTTTAATCTTTGCATTTTTTTTCTTTTTTTTTCTGATTATTACATGCATTCAAGGAAGATAAAAAAGCAAGAAATAGTTTTTTTTCAAAAAATTTTGTTTTAAATTAGCTGTCTTTTCTGCTTGTCATTATTTTGTCAACAATCTGTAATATAAACTGATTCTTCTATAAAGGTTTTAAAGTATACAAATTTTGCAAACATTTTTAAATAAAAATAAAAAAGACCTCTGGTGGATTAAAAATTTGAGACACAAGAAACTGTAAGAGAGATGCTGTTTGATCAATCAGATGAAAAAGAGAGAACTCTCTTCTTGGGTTTTAACTAATATCATAAAGGGGGACAACTCTTGTTGGTTTATTAATATGTATGCTGAAATGCATGTTTAAATGATGCCAACTTGAATCAATTTTGGACACTCACAATTACAACAGTACTAATCATTTTAATCGATTAAGGCTGCATAGTTCAACTGAGGGTCATAAATCTGTGATTGGGTGTCGTTGATTTCCTAGTTTTCCTTGCATTAAAGGAAAATAATTCTTCGTTCTTTTTTTTATTTTTGTTAGACAATTAACCCTCTTGTTATTATGTTAATGTAGCAGTAATGTCCACTCCTAATCATAGTTTAATCAATAAACTGTAATAATAAGTAAATCAAATCATTGTTTTCCATTAGAGTTGTTAACTATATTTTACACTATTAAACTCTTCATTGGTTCTCATAATAATCAGTTTTATGTTTCCTGGAGATAACTCAATATGCATGATAAAACTTTATTACAACTATGCCGATGACAAATAATAATAGTAAAAATTACAATGCATGTACATGTAGTAACAATAACATGTCACAAACTTTGACAAAAGTATGACGTATTCACAGGCCATTTAAATTTTTCTAAATGAAATACAAAATAAAACCAGTATCATGTTATAATCATGTTTCCCGGTACTAAAATAGCTACCCCTTAACAAACATAGTATGATGTAAGCCTCAAACATTCAACTTCTAGAGATAATTACAGAGATTGTCAGTTTAAAGTGATGTTGATTATCATGTTAAACCTTGATCATACAAACCATGGACTGAGGACTCAGTGACACTTTTGTCCTTTAGAGTAATAATATGATAGGGAACCTTTTCATTTGCTTTAGTTAGACTAAAAAAAAATTCTATTTTTAGACTGTCACATCAAAGGAGCTTCTAAATTTAGAATAATTTTCTAAATATCCTGAGGGTCAACACATAATGCTGTACTTATGATTCAGGTATACCATTAACTGACTTGATCAAGGGACTGAACTCCTCCTGTCCAGGATTACAAATAATCATAACAAACAACATGATACATACAATGAGCATAATTGCTTAGCACTGTAGGATAATTTTTCAAATATAACTAGTTGCTTGTCCTATCTCTTTTTTGTCTGTTCACCTAAGATTAATCTAACAATAAATAGTTTTTGAGAGTAGGTCAGATCTGGGGATATATCTATTCTAATCACTGTGTATCAGTGGGGTATATTTTGAAAACAAATACCTTACATGTTATCAAGCTGAGTCATACTGTTATTGCTTAGCAGTATAGGAACATTTTTAATTTCCAACAGACCAAACAGGTCTCATTTTATGGATGTGTTGTTAAACAATATCTTTTATCATGGTGTTAAACACTGATCAATCATTTAATTAACCTGGCATGTATTTTAATGGGTAGTTTACATGTGCTTAACAACATGAAGATAAATAAAGGGGCCACACCCATACAATCTCAGTGTGAACAAGGAGAAATCTAAATTTACCGTATCAACAAAAAAAATTATTATTTTTTTTTTATAAGTTGCATAAATTAACAGAGATTATTTGGATAAATAGTCCATGTCTTGCTTTTTTTTTTCTTTCTTTTTTTTTTACAGTTTTTGTATTTATATGGACCATATGAATCAAACTATCCGATGAATAAACTAGATTTTTATTTAATAAAATATCAAAATTATAAATTGTGTTATTTAGTGACACGAAAGTAAATATCTAAATAATAAATTGTTTTATTTAGTGAAACTATGGTAAAAAGCACAAGCACCTTGTACATCCAGGCTTTAGTTATAAAGGTTTCAGGTTGAACATGTTTACCTACTTGTAATTATGCCAATATAAATGCTGGGTGTCTTTGATAACAATAAACATTTTTCATATGTATGTTACCATAGAACAAAAGATTTAGACCGTACAGGAATCTTTATCAAATAGCTAAATGGGATATTTAGCTGCGGTATTCATATTCATTACTTCCGGAGCTAGATAAAATGCTGAAAGTATACAGGTATCCATTTTTTCGTTTAACTTTGTGATGGATTTCTGAGAAGAAGAAAAAATATGCTACAGAAGCATTGTTTCTGGCTTTTACTTATTTGGTATCCTACTCCACCATTATTAATTAAGGAGTTTTTGGCTAAAATAGGTTGTTTGACAAAATTATGCCACTTTGCACTAAATCTGTTTAAAATCCAAAAATATATTAGGAAATTGTCCAGTTGTACATAAATGTTATAAAAATGCCTTGTAGTTATGAGTATATCTTGGCAATCAATGTTTTTATTATCTGATCATTTGCATGTACACTTAGATAAACCAAACCAATACAGTGCATTATAGTCCTTGAATATATCAACAACTAAAAGCAACCAAATTCAGGTGCGCAGAAATTAATATTGATCTTTGCTCTTTCCTCAACTTTACTGAGGTAATTTGACTCATGTACATGTATGTTTCTAGTCCTGTTACTTGTTGTAACTTGTGTTTGATTTAGATATGTATTATTTGAGTGTATACTGTTTTAGATGGTAGTGTAATCTAAGGGACTGGCCTAGATATTTATATATGTGGAGTATAATTCAGGTGCCTAGCTCAGTGTGTACAGCTGGCAGCAGGGTCTAGTGGAGAGGTCAAAGCCTTCAGGGGAAATCTGGTGCAGTGCTAGGCAGGCCTGGCTGGGTGTATGCTGCACATAACCCCTCAACCTCCAACAGTCAACCAACCTCATAGCTGAGACCCAGGCCTGGCTAGACTTGTTCACCAGGAGATTTAGAAAGGCATAAGTCACCCCAGTTACTCCACTACACAACAAAACATAGCTTCAGTGTTATAAGGGAAAATACATGGAGCGTTTAACATGTACCTTTGCTCAACAAATTTTAATTTAGGAGTAACTTTGAATGTACATGTAAAGCTGTTTCATTTTCAATATCAGCTGATTGACAAGTGTCAGAATGATATACATGTACTTTATTTATAATAAGGTGTAAGATAAAGCAATACAAAAGCCACGTGTCTGGTGTGTCTGTAACAGTCACTATCGTTCTTTAGGTTTTTGAATAGATGATAAGAGGTGTTTTGTAAGGAGTTAGTATTACATGAATTGGAAGGAGTTGTCATATCTGTAGGTAACTTAGTGGTTGATTCCTGACCTATGTGCACATGTGTGTGAGAGTGAAGTAGTGGAATACTGCAACCAATCCTACAGCCTACTTGGATAAGCTGGCACTCAGCCAAGCCCAGCATTGGCCACACCAATGACTCGGCAGCAAACTGCACCGTAGCTGCACCGCGAAGAAAATCAATAGAATATTGACGTTTCTTGTTTTCCACCATGAGGCAGTAGTCTGTCACAGTAACTCAGGACTCCATGTGATTGTGGTCTCTAGGTTAGACAGAGTTGGTAGTCAGTGAAATACAGATGACAAACCAGTGTTTCCTTGATAGGTGACAAACTACACACACCATCATAATCCCAGTCAAGGATTCTGATTGTGTTGGGGATACAGTATTACTTTAACCACTTTGAGACTGGTCATCATGGACTATACTTCTACTGGTCACACATAAAAGGATGGTTCTCTTAACATAACAGTTACAGGACTATTGGAGTTTCTGTTCAGTCATAGGATCATTGTGCTGTACTCGCAGTTAAACTCTGGGTCTTCTCAGCAGTGTTGACCCCACCATTAAATAGTACATTTTTATCTATAACATGAGGATTCCTAGATTTTAATTAATCGACAATTCTGTGCCAGTGTGAATACTTTTTAGAAATATATATCACACAGCTTCAAACCTTGCTGTGAATATTAAAAACTGTGGAACAGCAACTACTGTGATTATCTCGGACTCTTTATTCATGAACAGAACTTATATCGGATATGTAGTTACATTATGACATGGAAGTATTGTTACATGATTGATGATTTGAAGAATGAGATGCCCAGTGAATGTGACTGAACTATTGATATTCCTCTATTGAACAAGTGTACCATGCAAACTGTTTCTCATTGTGTGACTTAGAACAATGTTATTCTATTAGGCTCAATGAAGAAGAAGAAGTAGCCTTGTTCTATCTACGTTGTGAACTCTGTCTGAAGAAGTGCCACCCTCTTGGTCGCTTTAAATTTTATTCCCTGTTAAGCTAACTATATGTATTCCCCGATGCATCCCCCACCCCCTGACCCAAACATGCCTATGAACTCGGACCCATTTTATGCTTCTCCTTTTTCCACTTTCTACAGACGCCACACCCCCTACATGGGTCAACCGGATTTCCGAATTTATGAACTGAATAAAAGATTACAGCAGAGAACAGAGGTAAGCCAACAATCTTGTTAACTTAGACAATAAATATATTAGCTACTCTCATGGGGGAAAGAGACTCTTAGGCTTTGTCATATCCTAGCAGTCCTGTTATACAGTGCTGCTTTGGGGATTTGAAAATGAAACAAAATATATATATTGTGTTATATGCTTGTCATATAAAGGGATGATATTTTAATTTCGACAAGACCAAATATTGCTACCAGCCATCAGTACTTACAGAGGTACAGTGACTTCCAGAGTTGTTTTTATGAGGTTTCCTACTGGTTTTCCACCATAATTAAGCAAGTTATCATCTGAAATGGGCAATCCGGTGTCATTTAAACGAAAAATTTGTTTGAGGACGATGTTAAACCCAAAAACAAACAAATGCAATACTTTATGACACCAGACTGCAACACATGATAAGGCCACCTTCTGCTTTTGCTAGAAAACTTTCATTTGAGGAGAGATATTTTGTAGAGGAGATAACAATAACATTGCTATTGTTACAGAGTATTGACAGCACTTCTATGTCTTGTTTTTCTACTCCATCAAAGCAATCTCCTCTTCGCTCAAGCGAAACCGTCTTTCGATAAAGCAAAAGTTGCAACTCATCACTCACTTAATGCTTGTTTTTTTTTTAACGGGTTTAATTTTGTACTTATATGCAACTGAACTGATTGTTCTTATCTCCTTCTATCTCATTGGGCTGGCACGTCGTCATATAAGTGAAATACCCTTGAGTATGACGTTAAACACCAATCAAACATATTCTAAACAAATCGATAGAAAAATCTTATATCAAACCACTGATTCAGAGAGCATGTGAGCAGTACATAACATTACCATCAGTTATTGGACAGGGTAGCCGGAGACAAGGCTCCTTGTTCACCAGGCCAAGGGGTAACAGGTCCTTGTCAACCATGTCAACTACCCCAAGAGCCCTTGGTGAACAACAAATCCTCATAGTTCATAAATCCATGACAGTCTATTCTTAAACACGCAGTATTTGTATTACATAACCACTATTCTTAGTGTCATTCCAATGTTAACATTAAAATAAATAAACAGTTTTTTTTTTATTTTATAATTTACCAATCATCAAGATAAGGTCTTTGTTAGCATGAACAGCATGAAAACAACATGTCACAAGGTGGCACAACCCATATCAATCAAGCTGTTATGGCATTGAAACATGTCTCACAAGAAAGAAACAGTATGTCAAGAAGGTCACCAATAAACAAATATGGCATACAAGTTGAGAATGGAAAGTCATGATTTTAAGCTCAAGATATTTAAGATATTTGATGTTGAACATGGGTGAAAACATCGTCTTACTGAGGAACACTTGATTGGTTCCATGTGACTGAAGAGGAGATAACATTGATGAGCAGGAGAATAATTTTCAAGTTCGACCCTCCAGTATGCAACATTACCATAATCAAAATAATCATGTAACATCATGTTTTATTAAATGCCACGCAACTGGTTTTTGGAATTAGCTTTAAGCTAAACACAGAAATGGAAAAAACTGTGTCAATCACAGAATAATAAATAACATTGTAACTTAAATGGATGTGTGTAGAGAACAAGTACATGTAGGGGAGGGACTTTATATATTCCTCAACAATGAAAATGCCCTTTGGCTATAAAGAGAAGTTTGTTTGAAGAGTAGCAATACAGTATTTACTCCAACATTATGAAAATGTTTCACAGCTTGGTTGTGCTAGTAGTGTCAATTATTGTTGGAATATACAGCCGTCTTATAAGCAAAATAGTCCGTCGCTCAGTGTTAACGAGTGCGCTTCCTGAACTGAATATGCTTCGATTTACCGTTCACAGGTTCGAGTCCTGCTTTCAACCATCAGGTATATGAGCTAGTCACATGTTGTGGCTCCAGCAATCGCAGGTTTTTTTTTTACAAGGTTTCCTCTCGGTTTCCCACCGTAATAAGGCTGTGTGAAGTGGACAATCTGTCATCATATAGGTGAAATACCCTTGAGTATGACGTTAAACACCAATCAAACAAACAAATATAAGCGAAACACCCTTAAGCATGGCATAAAACACCAACCAACCAATCAATCAAACACAATGAAAACTGATTAACCATTTACATTAAGAGTCAAGTTTGGAAATTCAGGTAAAAATTTGATATAAGTCAAATCTACTTGTTTCTTAGCTCCCTCTTTATTGAATAAAATATAAATTTTTGAAAAGTATTTAATTTTTAAACAAAAGGGTGGAAGATTCATTTTGAACCAAATGTATTTAGTTGTCTCCGTTTATATTTGTAAAGAATTGAATTTTGTCACACCCTGAGATTATGAAACACAGTACTCTTCATCAGTACAACAAGCCTCGCCACATGTCTTCTTGAATTCCCTTTGGTTAAGATAGTATTATTTCTCCAGGACAATACAATAGTGAACAGGGAGAGATGAATCTGTCACAGATGTTGTGTAAGGTGTCAAATGGTTTCAATAGAATAATTCTTCATTATTAGTTAGCTTCAAGTTTGGACAAGACAATTGAAGATCAAGTCAAGATGTTTCAAAATAACAGTGAGGGTTATACAAATGAAAGCTAGTGTGTTTACGGGTAACTGTGGTTAGGTGTTCGCCTCAAGCTATGTCATGCAGATGCATTAAAAGGTTTGCAAAATTGTTCAGCCAATATTTGTATCGTAAAATTTACCTTTGAAACACAATTGCTGTATGTATGTTTAGGACATAGATTTTACAGTGGGAATGTTGTTAATCCCATTGGCAGTTATTAGTGGTCACTGCCCTAACAGTTTCCATGGGAACAAGGTCCAATTGGTGGGATAATGAGGGTGGAAGATAAATTATTCTGTCAGTTCCTACAGTGTTATTTAAATCCAAGCCACTCTGGCAAATCAGTGTCACATCCAGGTATAGACAATGTAGCTCCAAGTCCACTTTACACAGACATTTCCAGACATTTCCAAACCAAACTTTATATTATTTAAGGTGTTATTAAAGGAGTGTTTCTGCATTCTTAGACTCTCAGAGCTATGGGGAAAACCTTAACATGAGCCCGATTTGTTGTGGCTGTCGCACTGTAACATTTACACCTTCTCTTGTAAAATTATATTTCTTGAGTCCATGATTGTTTTGTTTCATGTCATGGTTTGTTTCTGATGCCATGTGAGGGTAAATGTCTTCATCATTTGGGCTGGCACACCATTATATATGCTATAAATTATTCTTCTATATACTGCTCATTGATTTAAGTCTATCTATTGACCATCAGGTGTATGAGTCACACAATGTGACTCTGACAATCAAAGGGGTGTTTTTAAGGTTTCTTCTTGGTTTACCACTGTAATTTTTAGGCAAGGAACAGTGTGAAATGGACATTCTGTCATCATATAAGTAAAATACATGTGAGTATGATGTTAAAGCCCAAGCAAATACACACAAACACCATTATATGATTTAAATAAGGACTTTATCTTGAATGCTGTGTTAAATTTAACTGTTAGTATGATTGTTTATTTCAGGAAAGTGATAATCTATGGTGGGATGCTTTTGCCACAGAGTTTTTCGAGGATGATGCCACGTTGACATTAGCTTTCTGTTTAGAAGATGGGCCAAAAAGATACAGTAAGACATTCATTTTAAATATTTAATTAATAACACGAGGAGCTGCTTATACTCTCAAAATGGCTCCTGAAAAACTTTGTTACTCGAAAACTCTTTTTAATTTATATACATGTGAAAATCTTCTGTCCACTCGTGTTAAACTATAATTTCCTGTAGTTTGTCATTTGACACATGTAACTTGGTACTCTCAGACTTCAGGCCTTTTTCCTGGTACTCTCAGACTTGAAGCCTTTTGTTTCATTGTCCTTTCAGACTAATGATGTTTAAAGTCAATGGGAATTGTATTCCTGCAATGTCTGCTTTTGTAATTCCTGTCAAAAAAAACGGTTTCAACTAAAATCAATCTGATGGTAGCTATTACGCAGGTGACAATGTTGGTCGGTGTTGTAATAGTTTGGTCACATGAAGGTTGTTGATTATCTAGGATGAAGAAATACTCTTAAGTTAGAGAAAAAAACTTAACAAATTATGTTATTTTGCATTGGGGTTTTTTATTTTTTATTTTTTTTTATTTTTATACCACAAGTAAGGTTCAACAAACCAGGTGTAAACAAACATTCCTCACATTTGCCCAGATCTGGACAGGTCCCATTCGCTGTTTTAATTGTACTATCCCCAATCCCAAAAATATGTTCACCATGTTTCAGTTTTAAGATCATGACAGGAAAAATTTTCAAACTGCTGATAAGCAATGGTTATTGGTATAAAATAGTTGTAAATTAAATTTTTAGGTCCATATACTGGGGAAAAAAGTCTCCTCTAGGTTGTATCTTGACAAGCATAATCTTGACCCACAAAAACAAATGACATTTCACACCTGTTTGTATTGTCGATGCAGTAAAGGCTGTTTATGACAGTTACCTGGATTTATGTGTCCTCTTTTCAGTCAAGGCCTATGGGCCAGGGAAGTTTGTTAGGAGCCTAGTAATTAATAAGCACTTGAGGAAGATTAATTTTCAAGCAAAGCAAACCACTTCATATTTTAGGGTTGTGCTATTCGCGATTACTATCGTCGTAGAAAGGAATGAATTGAGTCCAGTTTAAAACACCGAACAATCACCTCTTTAGGGGTCTTTAGATCTGGAATATATTATAAATCCCATCGTAAGAAGAACATTACCATTCTGAAATGATATTATGAAACCTAGATGTTTTCTATTCTCCTGTGCCAAATTGGAGGATTTTATTTATCATTAAATTCCAAACCATTATTGTCTGCACGAAGAACATGCTTTGGGGTATTTTTAATCACATGCCATTTAAACCTCCCCCTATGTCACATTGTGTGAGATAGTCCAGAATGGGGGTTTAGCCAGAAATCTAAAGTATGGTGTCCAAAACTGTAATTTTTCTTCACTTTTTAAGTAACTGGGTGTCCAAATTTTACAGTTTCCATGTCTCCTGCATATAAAAGTTTCTTAAAATAGGGTGTCCAAATGAGGAAATTGTTCAATTCAGGGTGTCAAAAAGAACAGGTGGACACCCCACTGCCTTAGCCCTTGGTCCTGCATGATAAAATGTTAAGCCCTTAAAAATTCAGACTGAACCATTGAGAGGGATGATTCAGGGAGTGGAAGGTTGTGAAGTGGATATGGATTCAAATCAACAGGCATGCCTATCTCCCCTATTTAATGTTAATCAGACATCCTGGCTTAAGTAATTATGTATTGGAGTATTCCATTATTTACTATAAAGTAGGGGTGAGGGTTTGGATTTTTTTTCTTCTCTCGAGCTGTTCTGGTGACTGATCAATAATTGATGGAAGTTAGCAGATGGCATCCCAAGCCTCCTGTCTCCAGTGCAGCAATTCACTGAGAGCTTCGGAATTCTTCACATCCACAATCACACTTGTGTGTAGGAGCAGGCTTAGATATTTGATCAGATCTGTGACAATTTACCATATGAAAGTAAATGAACAAAGACATGCCCTGTAAAGTTAGAAGCAAAGCTGAAAATGTAATGACATAATAAAGCTTAGCACAAACACACAAACATTTTAAAATAGTCATTCACTAAATAATTGGTAGTTCAATACTTGACTAAAAATGTTAAAAATGACAATCAAAATACTGAATGTACATTTTTGTTTTAAATTTTAAACACAAATTTGATATAAATATATTCATACAAGCACAGCAAATATGTTTAATTTAATGATGAAAATGTATTTCATACTGGTGTTCATACATATGCTCAAATTAATATTGAATTTTGTTTAAGAATTTTGGTTAAATATTGAAAATTTGTTGAAGAAATGCTAAATATTTTATTTTTCACAAACATTTAGTTATTGTTTAATTTAATGGACAAATATTAGCCCCATGAAGACAATTTTTTGATTATCCCTCGGATAGGCATGTTTTTTATTTTTAAGGCATATAGCCCTTTCCAATACAGACATTGTCATCCGAACTCCGTACCTTAAGTTTATGGCGGGCGGTTGGAGGGAGCTTCATGTTGCCCTGGTGCCCTGTTGAGGGTGGTTTCTTTCACCCATTGGGCTGGCACGTTGTCATATAAGTGAAATACCCATGAATACGATGTTAAACCTCAATCAAACAAACAAACTTAAGTTTATGTGTAGTAGGGCAATATATCTCTGGTTGATTAATTCATTGGTGATTAACTTAAAGAGTATTTCACTTTTACGACAGTGGTATGCTGTTAAAAAGTGACTTTGTCATTTGTGTAGATAAACCATACTCAGAATGCAATAAATCGACATCCATATGCCAGTGTGACTGGGCGTTTGAAATTTTTTTACCAGTATATATTTCAAGGGAGCTTCTTATACAAGAAAGCCTTGAAGTTGACGAAATTAGAACATAAATTCTGCCTATTTTTTACTGGCCAGCAATCTCTGGTCTCTGTTACATCTTTAAAATTTGTGTATTACCATTTATCAAATGCTATATTCCATCTCTAATTATTGATATATTTAATGTTAATTTACCGGAATTGTAAAGTTGTATGTACCATAATACAATTCTATTTATTTGTTTTGTCTTTCAATTTCCAGCAATTGGTAGAACGTTGATACCCCGGTACTTTCGTAGTATATTTGAAGGTGGCGTGACAGATTTATATTATATTCTGAAACACCCTAAAGAATCCTTCCACAACACAACTATCACATTAGACTGTGATCAAGCCACAATGGTTACACATCATGGAAAACCTATGTTCACAAAGGTATGTCTGGCACATGTTAAGCTGTATTACATGTATTAAGAAATAATGGTTTGAATCTCTTCTACCTCATTGGAGATTTAATTAATTGTAGATGTCTCTTACAGAAACATATCTATTCAACTCCATGGTCATGATGTCTCTTATAAATTTTATTTTAGAAAAGTTGATTCTTTATAAAAGGTCTAAAATTACCATTGCAAATTGGCAATGAGAGTCTGCAAAATGCTTTACTCTGTTAGGGCTTTTTGCCTCAAAATAATTTTTTTTTTTTTTTTTAAGACACCGAAATGTGTCCTAACAAAAATTGTGATGTTACCATTTATTATACAGGAGAACTTAATCTCCCAATAGTAATATATAGATAGTCTCTGTCATAACTGGTCCACAACTAATGCAATTGTGACTCCTCTTTTTCAATAGTTAATCATGAAGCCACATTGAAGGGGAAAAACTATAAAAAGCAACTTTGTTGGTTTGAAATACATTAAATGGCAATTAAGGGCATTTGCTTAAATGAATTAAATGATGAACTGTGCTGGGGAATTTAGTTGACTTAACAGCTTGACTTTATAAAGTGCTAAAGAAACTTTAAAAAAAAGGCATTTTGAGGGGTCCTCCTAACCATTACCTAATTAATGTATTGAACTATTGATTAATACTTGATAGTATAAATTAAAATAATTGATAGCATCAAAATGTTTTATTTTATGAGTTTTTTAACTGCTTTGTTATATAAAGAGTGACTTGCTCTTAAAGATAATCATACTTAAATAGGCTAGAAATACTTTATCTGTGGGGTGTAAATGGCATTTAGGGATAGAAAAGATATTTATCCTTATTATCCTTATTTTCAATACTGTCCTAATACTTCTTTTCTTGATAGTATCTCAACAGTCTTCCCTATAGCCCTCTTGCTAAGGGCAGTTTGTTTGAAGAGTAGCAATACTGTCTTCACTTAGTACTGGATGAAGATTAACTTTTCAACTTTATTAAAACACTTGCAGATTTTATTTTGTAATAGTGTCAATTATTGTCTGAATACACCGCTGTCCTATGAGTGCAATATCCTTCAGCATGGCATAAAACACCAATCAATCAATACTATCTCTATATTTGTTTAATATCTTTGAGTTTTTACATTGTAGGTGGTTACAGAGGGTAGATTAATATTGGAATTCACCTTTGATGATTTGATGAGGATAAGATCTTGGCATTTCTCCGTTAGACAGCACAGAGAACTCATACCACGTAGTGTCATAGCAATGCAGGTATGTTGCATCTACCTCAACATTCCATAGACCTATTAATATCTGCTGCCTTTTCGGCCAACTGATTTTTGGCCTCTTGGTTATCCTATGCTCTGTTATTTGGCAAGGAGCCTTGTGAAGTGGACAATCTGTCGTCATATAATTAGAATACCCTTGAGTACAATGTTAAACCCGAATCAAACAAACTTATTCTAAATCATCCTTTTTGCTTCTTCTCTTATGACCAAACAAACCAAACATTTGTTGAACAGTATGCTGTAAACTGCACATATTGCCTTATTCCACCATGATTGTCTTGTATCTTGTCACTTCATTGTTAAAATTTTATTTGTTTCTTTAGCAGGACCCAGCCATGGTGGAACAGTTGTCTAAAAATATCACACGTCAAGGCCTCACAAACTACACTCTCAATTTCCTCAGGGTGAGTTATGTCCCTTTCTTTTTGCAATGTTACTGGGTCATATTAATGTACAATGATCCAGTTTGAGGGAAGTGTGTTAATAAGTATATTCATACTGTCATGTGTGGAGTAAAATTGTCTTTCCATTGAACAGAGCATTGATACTTGTGGCCGTGGCTTAGAGGTACCATTTGTTCTCACTAATCCTACTTCAATTGATCGTTCATGGGATCTAGTATGGCTTTTGATCAACTGGTATATAAATGAGTCGCACGATGTGGCAATCTTGGGGGTGTTTTTTATGAGGTTTCCTCTCAGTTTTCCACCGTCACTGTTCCTGGGGTTTAGCCATAAATCGAAAGTAGGGTGTCCAAAATGGTAATTTTGTTTCACTTTTTAAGTAACTGGGTGTCCCATTTTGACAGTTTTCCAGCATGTTAAAATTCCTTAAAACAGGGCGTCCAAAATGAGTTAATTGTTCACTTCAGGATGTCCACTTGGACAGGTGTCTGGCTAAGCCCCTGCACCGTTCGCGCAAACTAAGACCATGTACATCGGATGTCTACAGTGTATATGTAGGCCTGCATGTTCTATACAAGATAGCCAGAAAGGGATTCTCATACGCCCTTGGAAATCTTTTTAATGATAGACTGACCATATTCTAAGTTTATTTAGGTATTAACCATTTCTTTCTTCACTTAAAAAGTAAATTTGAGGAAAAAACTGAAAAATGAATTTACTAACTAAACATGAAACCGATCAATAAACAGCGCGAAATAGAAAACCTAAGGCTGTGTTCAGCTGTAACCTGGTTGGCTGGCTCCGGCTCTACAGGCAATCAAATGCACTGTTGGTCTATGATGTATCATGGCAATCTTTAGCTTTATATCCGCTCATGTTGTTGAAAGTGTTGACAGTTCACAATAAACGAAACCCAACAGGCTTTATTTGAATAACTTTGTAAAAAGTTTACATTAACTGCACCCCATGTGCCTTGATTTGCCCTGATAATGACCGTATTAACCCTTTGTCTTGAAGCCACTCAGCTTACCACATGCTGCTGAGACAACAACAACAACACTATATTATGACAGCCGCCCCTTGTTTAGCCCATCCGCGGAGCATTCCCAGGTTGGTCTACTGGTATTAAAGACTTTATTTGTCAATGATATTTGATTATAATCAGTAAACAAGGATTGGTACCAGCTATAACCGTTAACGCGGTATCATGTGGTCCATTTTAGCGTAATTACACTGTATATTTACATAACCTATTTATGAGAACGACCGTTCGCGCAAATGTTTTTAAAACGATAGGTTACGTGGGTTTTAATTCACACCAACGGTTGATTGGTTACGCAAAATTTTGTAAAAATAAAGCCTGTCAGTTGATACTATTGGTAATTTGACTTAACAATAAAAGAATCTTATTGTCACAATTGTATGGTGGTTGGCGGAGCTTCGTGTTAAGGGGGAACAGGAAGCTGATCTCTTTGTGGTGTCTTGTAATGCGTCCCGTCCTGTCTTTGTTTGTTGCCAGTTGTGTTGAAGTTGTTCCTTCACCCATTGGGCTGGGCGTCGTCATATAAGTTAAATACCCTTGAGTATGACCTTAAACCCAAATCAAACGAATCCCATTCGTATTGCTATACTACCCCAATCAAACAACAAACCATCATCTGTCCAGTTTAATGGTATTATGTCTTTATCTCTGCATGAATAAATGGTCGTGTTCAAGTCACATGATTGTAAAAGTTTATTCGTGTGTGTGAAATAAAATTGTTTCAAAAGGACCGATTAAAGAAATGTATTTTTCATTATTATTTCAGTTATGTGTAATTTTGGAACCAATGCAAGAGTTAATGTCCCGCCACAAAGCATATGGTCTCAATCCACGAGACTGTTTGAAAACAACGCTGTTTCAAAAATGGCAGCGAATGGTGGCGCCTCCGGGTAAAGGTAATAAAAACAGTAGTACGTTGAAATGTTTCTTCTTTTTTTCTATCTCTGTTCTCTTTAATAGCTGTCTCAGAATTCAAATCTTAATGGCATTGTTCATTATCAGTATGTAATTTTGTCATAAGATATTTTGTATAGTCAAGTGATCAAGTGTTGAAAGAGAAACACAAATCAACACAAAAAACAAAAGTGTCACTGCAAAAAAGTAATGTGTTTCTCAATGTGTTGATTTCTTATAAAAAGTTCAACATATAATGTAGCTTCAAAAGCATACGACGTATATTTGTTGACCTCACTTTGTCATAGAAAAGTTTGACACTTCGAGTGCCTTCCTTGTAGATGAATCCGAGTCGTCAGAATTGAATGAGACACAGCTATTAAAGAGAGCTATCAGCATTAACACAAAATAAATTTCATGTTGATGAAAAAAAGTTAACAGGTCAAAAGTAAATTTAATTCAAATACAAATATTTGTTTAACCTAAGATTTATGAAAAGTCTACCCCTTTCATTTTATCTAGTAATATTCAGATTTTTCTATTTAAAAAATAACATGGGAAAAATTGGTTGACAAAGGTTGTTTGGACAGTCATTTGAACATCAGACGTGTATTATAATACTGAAATATTTCCGCAAAAATAATTTCTCACAATTTTACACTGCAGATCCCCAGCGACCTCCGGCAAAAAGACGAAAACGTAAAAACTCAACCACTGCTGGCAACACCAACAATATCAACTCCAGAGATTCTGGCCCACCAACCAGCAAACAGAAGCGATCGCCTGGCCCACAGGGCTTCAACCCGGTTCCGGGGGTGAGTTGTAAGCATGCATATATCCTTAATTCAGTTGAATACAAGTGCTTATCATTTCTACACTTACTAATGATCTGTTAAGCACTGGGTTTTTTTTTAATAAAACAATCTACAAGTTATGAATAATTTTTGTGTCTTTTAGAAAGTGAAGATTAACAGTATTTTCGTTATTTTGGAATAACACTTTCTTAG
>JARFOD010102770.1:0-16314 GCA_031763545.1 Mopalia muscosa
CTCATTCTGGAGTCATCAGTTCAATTTGTTATCAATTCTAGGTGTGAAGCTGTCTGATGGGAAGTCTATTCAGGGCAATGGTAGACTAACACAGAAGCGCATTGACAGCTTCCAGGTCTTCAACGGTCATGCAATACGTTTTAACATGGGTTTAACATGGGTAATGTCGATGCCATGTCAAGCAAAAGCCATATTATACCATTATGCTAGCACCTTAGAGAATCCACAGGCATTACAAGCTGGTGTAAGTGGAAGAGAAACCAAGCAACAGGTGACAGGAGATACAGCCCAGCGAAATATCCATCATAAAATGAAGTCCCGAAAGAAGAGTTCCACTCTGCAATAGAGGTCGACTCGGTATCGACCTGGCAGTGTTGCTTTTCAATGAAGGAAATATAGCACCTGCCAAATCTGTCTTCCAGAATACAAGGTAAGGTATATTTCCTCAATATCTAGTCAATTCATTCTAACCATAAAAGTTATGTTCAAATATTTCTGAAGGTATGATGTTGACTGGTTCGTTTTATTTGGCGAGTGGTATAATACAATATATGCTATTTATTTTTATGTTTTATTTTAGATTTCAACTTTATCTCATGAGTCATTTAGATTCATTTGTGGTATGGCACCCATGTCTTTATTTTAAATAATAAACACTGAACGACATCTTAATGTTTTTTATTCAGAAAACAAAATTAATTTAGTACGAATCTACAAAAAGTGTCCAAATGTACGATGAATGCTTCTTCATATCTTAATATACCGTACATAGAATTTCTATTTAGAGAAGCCCCGTTAGGGAGTGGGTGGGCCATGGCCCTGCAGAATACTCCATTGGCTTTCTCAGTCGATCGTGAGAGGCGAGAAAAGAGGCTGCTTTCTGTTGCCTTGGTGTTCGCAGAGCTAAAGGGTAACGAGAAGCACATTTGTTTGTGTTCTTCTGTATTTGTGTCCGTCGTCATATAAGTGAAATACCCTTGAGTACGACGTTAAACACCAATCAAACAAACACATCACAGAGTGCAACAGGGTTGTACAAATAAATAATGTTCCCGTGTGTGGTATGCATAACATTGGGATAAATTACACAAGTGAAGAGTTATTTGATAGATATAGTGAACATTCTTCGTTTATTTACCATTCTGGACACCTTTTTACATCCGATAGCCCTAATCTGACCATTGTCGCCTAAAATACAAGGAAATTCAAGGGTTTCTATTAGGATATTACAGAGCTGTTACTCTTGAATATATGTGACCCTACATAGCATAAATCACACTGTTGACGTTCACTTTCGTACCTTGTCTACAAACAAGCAAACCAAGTACATTGGGAACGATAACCTGCAACCACAGCTAATCCACGAACTATATAGCCTGACCTGCCAGCACGTGTTTTGTACGCCATTTAATTGATTGGACTATTTACATATCTGACAGCCAATAACATATTAGCACCTTATTACAAACCACAGAGGAAGGGGTGAACCGGAAGATATTGTGGCCACCAACGTCAGGAAAATTCCGCAGCTCAAAGCCGATGTTGTTCTTTGTATTAACCAATGTGGGCAGCTAAAGTAAACAATACAAATATCCATGTATATAACAATTGTTCCATTCACGGTGTAGGCAGGTAAATATTTCTCTCTTCAATTATACAAAATATAGCAATTGTAATTAAACCAAGTTTAAGCCGTTCAGAGAAAATGTATCTGAAAAGACGTATTTTGGCATAAAAGTGCGTCTTCATATCCATACAATAATCTCACGCAAAGAATGTGTTAAGGCAGATTATGAATAGGATATAACGAGTATATATTTGTTTGTGGATACTCGCTAATATAAACAGGCTGGTGATGCCTGGCATAAGGACTGACCGCAATCTGTATATTTACAAAGTAACCAATTGTGTCAATAAATATTCATTCAAGAGTAAGTAGATATACTATTAGGACGTGGATCCTCTCAAAATATACATCCTGAATGCCAGACAACCCTTTGTATTTTATTGAGTGCTACTCCCTGTTCGACACAGGCCAGATGTTTTTATAAAGAAGTTGAGTAATGCTATTAATCAGAACTCCCAGTTTGCCAATTGTTAGGTGCCTTCCGACTCCCGTTGAAAATAGCTCGCGGTATATCGCATTATCACATTTGGCTGACTGATTTGAGTAGCTTATCATCCGTCTTACATCATACAATCACCCGCTGAGTGAATTGTTGTCTCAGAGAGTCTTACTATTTTAGGGTTGCCCCTAACACAGAAACTTACGTCTACATACAAGCTGTGTTGTTTACGTGAGCGTGTAAACGAAGAACTACATTGTATGAAAGCACTATGCGGTTAACAACACTTTCCTGTTTTTTGATGTATATAATAATAACAACCAGAATTGGGCGTGTGGAGTAATCAGCCAAATCAGAAGAATTCCATGTATAAAAGGTGTACAGATTATTCCGCATAGCCCTTAAGGAAATCATAGGTATTTTAGCTTCATTTTACAACCTGTTTTCGTTAAGTTGATGGTAGATAAAGAATCCATATTAAAGCCTCCTTTACTTAAACACTTATCTTTAAGGAATTAGCAGCTCTCCGATGTCAATAATAAGATGCACAGTTCTACGTAAACAGTTATTGTACCAATTCTCTTCCTAAAACAAAAGTAAAGTCTGGCGATAACAAAGGAGCATCTGCGTAAACAGTCTATCGTCTACATAGCTCCGGCTGGCTGCATTTTCCCCTGAACTGTTTAACCTAGTTGATTCTAACTAACAATATATATTATATATATATAATTTCCACAGGCTACCGACAGGCTTTAAAAACGATATCAATTAAATCTGTTAAAAAACGTTTTTTTGACTACGCGTTGGTAGTAGTCCTGAAATCCTGTCACGTTGAAGGAATGGTATTGACGGGAATGAACTACACTGTCTTGTCCGTGCATTATGTTTATCTCATAATAAACACGTCCGGTCAAATTCCTGAGAGGAAAGGAAACATATTATTTATTAACCGGTGTCGCCATGATTGAGTATAGATTAAAGTTTACAAAAATCACAGATTCCATATCTACAGGTTGAATGTAATTTTAACCAATAACGGAATTTCACTTTTCAACATCAGAACTATCCGTGGCCGAATTACACAACCCCTTACAGCAGATAAAATCCTATCGGATTTTGAAAATGCTAAAGGATGCTACAGAAAATTTTCCAAAATCCTAGGTTTGTTCTGGAAGAGATCTGACCTGGTCGGTTTCCTATATTGTTTTCCCCAGTGGCCTACATGTAGTTACACAAAACACACGTGAAGTTTCATCACAAATTTCATAGCCACATTGCAAATACAACTAATAAATGACGCAGATTGATTCTCAAAACTTATGTAGAGTACAAACCTTTATGAAGTTTTCACATATGTTACAGCAGTTGAATAGAAACTTTATCAAACCCAATGCTGTTTACGAGTAATAATCAACAATAATATAATCGTCAAAAGATGAAGGCTCAGACAATTGTTCAATCTTAGATTTAACGTTAACACTCAAGTATTGTTTATCGTTAATAATATAGATCCAGGTACCGTCATTATATAGCCTATGCACTACTGACGGTACAGCATCATCAAAAATCGTCGTGTTGATTGAGATTTTTTTTTATCCAAAAATTTGTTCAAACGGAATCAACGTGGAACGTCTGTCTATATACCTAAAGCTTTCATTTATAGCTCCTTATCTGCACCCATCACTTTTTGTCTGCATATATTCTAAACTTTTCTTTTCCAACCAGATTTTGAAGTCCTCCGAGAATATTTCTACCTTATTCCTATGTGCATTCACAGCCATCTGGCATATGGTAAAGTCCAAAGGTCAAAATCTGTGTGACCGACAAAGGACCATGGAAATCGGGTCACACAAAATCTGGAGCGAAAAGGGCTAGTCAGCGGACCTTAAATAACATAAAATTACAGGGGTGTATAATAAGCCTAAATTGAAGAAGTAAACAATTATGCATTTATTTATTAATGTTTATAAAAAAAATGCTATTGCTAAATTTTAATAAATACGTAAAAAACATGGTATTCTTCTTTAATAGAAACACAGCATTTTTTACTTTAAGTAAAGCATATATACTAAAGATAGCAAACAAATATAATATAATAAACTTCAACTTTACCATTCAATTCAGTCCTGCTAAAAAATTTCTCCAAAGCGAATTTAAATTGTACATATTTTGAATGAATTAATCTGCTATTCATGGCCTAAAAAGCAGGTAAAGTATATATAGCACAGGGTTAGCTTATATCGGAGATTTGTAACATAGAACTATAAAAGTGGATGTATTTTATACTGAATAACAATATACATGTACGACAAGCAATACGACTCCCGAGCAATGAAGTACTTTTTACTACACATATTTTAGAAGTGATACAATTAATTACGAATTGATCAATTTTATTTAATCTTTACACGTTCTCATTAAAGATCATTTCTGGCAAGATCAGTGACATCAAAAATCCTCAAACCTCGAAGAAAAATAGCGAACCAAAAATATTATTTACATTCGATTGACTTTGTCAAGACATCGTGAAAGATAAGTTTAATCAAAAATCCAATTTTCAGACAGCCTTTGATGAACAAAACATATGGAGGAAATCAGCGGGCTTGTATTGGAAATCAAACATCTTAGAGAGTGTCTAAAAGATCAAAGAAACAAATTCTATGTTCATGTATCACAACATATATCAGCCAATCGATACTGATACACAACATCAATATATCAAGTTACAATCCAGACAACAGCACCATACCCAATTAGTACAAATATAATATTTCCGTTCCCACTATTACTATTCAACAAAAGAAAAAAAAAAATTTTTTATGCAAGCTAAGAAACGTCGCCTAGTTTAATTAAAACCGGTGTAGAATAGTTATTATGATGTTATGATTTTTCCCATATATGCTTTTTCCACACATTCTGGAATCCTCACCTTTCATTTAATAATAAGTTTTATCAGCTTTATCCAGAAGTTTGATTAATTGATTGATTGGTGTTTTACGTCGTGTGTAATAAGGATATCTCGTTTATATGAAGGCGGTGTATTCCAACAATAATTGACACTAGCATAACCAAGATGTGAAACATTTCAGTAATGTTGGAAAGTTCATTTTCCTCCAGTGCAGAGCAAAGACAGCCTTGCCACTATTGCCGTCAAACAAACTGCCTTTAGCCAGTGGGGCTTGTCGAGAAGAACAAGACACTTTCGTTTCGTTAGACAAAAATACCAGTATTGTGACATGCGGCATGAACCATATAAATATAACGACTGGATATATGCTGATCTATCTAACAATGCTCCCCGGTATTCCTGGAGTTATGGAGCAGCATAAAGCCAATATGTCTGTGATGATTTTGTATTGTTTTCTGTAATTATAATGTCTTTGTTTGTTGGAAGTGGTGTGTCGAGAGTGGTTTTCTTCTGGCATGCCCTCATATAAGTGAAATACGTAGTTACCCCAATCACACAAACAAACGATACAAATATATTAAATAACTCGATTAGTTTCTACACGATTATTTATACGAAAGATACAGCGTCACAACGGACGGGTTGTCAATCGTCAGTCTTAACTAGAATCTGCCCAAAGTAACGGAGTGCTATTCCAAAAATCCTACAAATAAGAAAAGAATGCATACAAAGTAAACACATCTCAAGCCCAAACAGCGTAGTTATGTGAGAGAATGGATTTGTTTTTTCCGTCTTGACCCAGCTATGAACTCTCTGAAATACAGTGTTTCTGTTGGTATACTAAATTCACTACTTTTGCGAAATATGGCGTTGTTTTAGTTACAATATATGACGGTAAACTATATAAAAAGACTTGATAAGAATTTAAGGGACCTCGATGTTATTATCGGACAACTGGCGGCTGTCTTCTAATTACGCCTGTTGGCACACGCTGGGCTCAATGTACAAGATCAAACGTGGTACCATCACGAGGAGAATTACCCTGTCTGAACAATTGTTTATAAGCTATCAAAATATTAATTGATGCTGTTTAGCCGAAAAACAAGTCTATTATTTCCGCTGAAAGAGTCGTGCATATTTATAACGCTGATTATATATGATCGATGGTCAAATGTTCTAAGATGTCTTGAGAAATTTGTGAAACTTTTGTGGATCCGTTCGTGCACGGGCGACTCTAATCAACGTTAAAAGGACCTGTACATTGGAGCTAATAGATCATGATACGAACGTCTGGAGTTTCGAAGCAAAAATAGAAAATCGTGCAGTGACAAAAATTTATAATCATGGAGTAATTAAAACCGTCTTCACCAAGATTGTTCGCCCACTATGTATACAACGAATATATACATATATCATGTTAATAAAAACGCCCTTCTGGCAAATATATATATTTTTTTTTTTACAATTTGAACATTTTGCCGAAATGCTGAAACTGTTTATATTTTTAAAGAATTTTATTTTCATACAAACAAAGACCATGTATGGAAAACATATACGATGTGTCAGCTTTTCGAGACATAAAAATCTACTTGGAAATCTATTCATCAGTTCCAAGCCTGTCCTATAGTTATTTTCAACCAAGATTATATAACGTCTAGTTTCACTGTTTTACGTGTAACCATGATGACATATATACTTTTACCCAAGGCCCGGATACTTTAATAGATTCCACTTTTATTAAAGGAAGGAAGCCACAAATTTATCAATCGGAATTAGCATAGACAGAGACAAGTGTTTAAATCCTAGCGGAAGCATGCACAAATTTTTCTATCTACATTAAAACATGACAATGCCTATTGGGTGACAAAAAAGCTTGATTGTCTCCAGTATAAACGATGATATTCTGGACTTGACAAGTCTAGCCTTAGTAATACTGACATGGGAATTTTGCTTAAATTTTATTGATTTAATTATTGATCAAAATACAAGAGACATAAAAATAAAGATAGTATTCTGACATTTCCTGACCTGCAAACAATGGTATTTGACTTCATGTCTGGCACAGCGTTGATATTTATTTGAGATATTTGGCACTTGGCATCACATCGTGGGAATTATTTACCCTATACATGTCAGGTTCTAATTCCATGCTAGTATTTGTATTATATGTTCACAAATATGGAATATGGTCTTCAAGCAACATTGTCGGATACTACGAAATATTACAAATGATGAAAGTGGTCTTGACCGTCTGTATGTTTTCTCGCAAAATCACACCCTTAAGACAGGGAATACGATACTAAAAATGAAAGATAAGCAATGGAAATGATGTTTTGTAGACAATTAAATCTGTTGGAAAAGTTGTTATTGCTGTCCGAAGCAAAGCCAATCTCAGTTATTTATTTCAACAGTTCGCTTTTGTCCAGCTGCTGTGTGCGTTAATTTGTAAACCCGAAGACTATGTAAGTAATCAGAAAGCCAGATGTTTTCTTAGCATTTGTAAGCCGGCTGCTACGGACAAATGTGTTTATTGGAAGAAAGAACATTTGCAGCCTGCCACCTTAAGCGTGAATTTGGCCGATTGAATTTTTGGCTCAAATCTAATTGTATGCCGAATTTATGCTTTGAAGACATTTTATTATTATATCTCTCTAATTAATAATGGTAGGTAATTAGAAATTAGTAATGCTTCAAGTAATTAATACAAAGTTACGTACATGTTTATGATATGAACATTTATAAATATGTGTATTTACCCAAACACTATTCAGGTATCATTTTCGGAAATAAGGAGTCAATCTAATCGCCGGACACCATTCATTATCGAGACATATTTTAACATACACAATTTGATATCGTGATTAACAAACCAATCACGGTTTAGATCTAAAATGTCCTTGGTTCAATCATGTATACAAATCAATAAGGAGGGATATATGAGTTAGGTGCACGACTGCCTTTTCTCATGCCTTCTCGCGTTACTTGCCATGCATAGGAAGTCAGTCAACGTCACGTGTTGTTTTGCCTAGAATGAATGATAATAAAGCCAGTAGTGCATCTTTATGGGATATAATCTGTTTTTCATTCGTATAGTCCATCATCATGATATCCCTTGTTATCTAGGCTAGAACCTTTATTTCTGTCGAGGACAAATCTGTTTGGAATGTCTGTGGCGGCGTTTTGTGCCCATGTTTTTGAAGTCGTTGACATAAATTTGTTTTTTAAAAATGACATTAATAAAGCTTCCAGATCCATCATACATACCTGAGGATTTGACAAAATACACATGGAGCAAAGTGGAGCATGTCTGATTTTCCATATCGAGATATATATCAAGATTCAAGAAAAAAGAATGTAAAATAGAAAGTGAAAATAAACCGACACAAACGCTATGTGGTTCTGCATATTACATAATTATGCGCTCTTATACAGTCAAGGCATCTGACAATACAAATGTAACCATAAAATCCACAATAATTTATGCTGACCAAATTTAGGCGAAAACTTGTACATTGTACAACAGTCTTATGTTTTCTTTAAGTTGATATTAAGTCGTTTTTAAACATTTATAACTATGATTATACAATTTCTGGATAACCACTTCTTGTTTTGTGATAGATGTCGTTCAAAACTTATTTATAACTATGTAATAAATTTACCGATACATAATTAATGCAACTGTCATATTTTGACAAACCAGGGAATACAAACTTACTGCAAAGCACTTATTTTGATTAAACAATAACAAATTGTAGGGGTTGTTGCAAACTGGGTTAAAGGTTTGCGAAGTTCATACTGCATGTTAAACATATGCTATATAGATTACTATGGACTAAACTGGTGAGCAATAGTATAGAGAGAAAAAAAACCAACCAAAAATTAAAAACCGCTTAAACTTCAATTGAGTCCATTAGCTAAACGATAACAATTTTCAGTTCTGCGACATTTTTCATTTGCATAGCAGATTCATTTAGATGTTATGTGATTTTGGGTACGAGAGTACGGATTTATTGTGGTAAACGGTATGTTTTTGCATGCGAGACAAGTTGGCAATTGAAGTAGATACCGTGCGAAAACTCGATCAAACATGTTTCTTAGTAAGGGCCGTTTAAATGAGGGTGATGACGCGTGTCTTCGTCTGTCTCAATTTCAGACGTCTATATACGGAAAAGCCGATGTTTCTAATTTAATTTGATTTATTTGTTTTAATTATTTTTGTCTAATGACTATGTGCCACACACTTTATCAATACGATAAATATCGATCAACTTCTCATAGTATTCTTTTTACTATCAAACAATTGTAAGCCCGTCCACCGTGGTCCAGACACAATTAAACATTCTTAACTGACTTTAGGACATGAATATATCCACAATTTACATGCGATCTGATCCGATCGTCTTGGCACACAATGTACAAGTAACATGTATCCTAACAAATGGAATAAATTGCACCCTAACTTTGTATGTGCCTTCCCCTTGTGAACCATCTTCAAAATTTAGGGCGGGCGGTTGGAGGGAGCTTAATGTTGCCCTGATCGTCTCAGAGGTAAAGGGGAACAGGATGCCCATCGGTTTGTGGTGTCTGTATTGCGTCCTGTTGTTGTCGTCCTGTATTTGTCCCGTCCTGTCATTGTTTGTTGTCAGTGGTGTCGAGGGTGGTTTCCTTCGCCCATTGGGCTGGCACGTCGTCATATAAGTGAAATGCCCTTGGTTACGACGTTAAACCCCAACCAAACAAAACAATTCAAAATTTAGGTTGGTTCACGAACCAGCCATGAAACTACGTCTTCATTTGTTGTATGTTGATTTTCTATGCGATATTATTTTAATGTTTGGCACGGTTTCTTGATATATTTTATGTGTGTATCACCTATCATCGTAAAGGTTTTATCTATTTTTTGGCAGACATCCCAAACTATTTCACTATCCGAAATGATTAAAAAAAAGCTTCAGCATTGCACTGTATTATGTATACAAAAAAAAAACAACCAACTAAACTGTGCCGATGTTCTTGTTTTTATTTGTACTTCAAGGATATTACTTTTGATTTTATTTATGACGTGATCATTTTTCTAACAAAGAAAACAGACATTGAACTACGCAAAAGGTGTTTCTTTGTTCGAAAATCGCGTCGGTAGACATTTACAAAACGGTACCGTACTATGATAGTTCTTTTTTCCCCACTAGTATACAATCCCCTTAGGCCTTCTTGCCAGGAAATAACCAGTTTCCAGCTATATAAAGAAAAAGCTAGAGATATTATTTTCGAAAACATACCAATGAATGAGTACTACATTAGAAGGATTACATTAATAATTCATCAAGGTTTACCATTGCAAATAGCTGTTTGAAATACTACAAAGCCATATGAAATGGACAAACTAAACTTTTTCTAGTGACTTGATCCTTCGTGTAGTTTCCAGTATACATAACTGATAATTGATAAACGGTGATTTTGATTTAGATTATGTCGCACGGACTGATGTTTATATTCGTACACTTGGTTTGTTTGTTTGTTTGATTGGGGTTTAACGTCGAACTCAAAGGTGTTTCACCTACATGACGACGGACTGTCCACTTCACAATGCTCATATACCTGATGGTCGAGAGGCTGACTCGATCCGGTGTAAGGTATATCGAAGCAGATTCAGTTTAGTAAGCGGGCATGTGGCCAGGGGCCTCCGCACACTTAGTATAAATGAACTCAATGTATATTAACCGAGTCGAGAATTCAATAACAGCGCTTAAAAAATAATTTTGTACATGTAGGGAAAAGGCCCATAAGTTTAAAGAACGTCCCCAATCCCTACTGATAATTTGTGAGAAAACATAAGAAACTAATTTTTATGAAGAGTAACACGTATTTTTACAATGAAAGTTTTGTCGGCTTTATCTCTGCATTTACCTGATATTTTCCCAGTAAAATTAATTCATGACCGACATTAGCTGCACAAATTTAAATACTTATGGCCTCTACGAATAGTACTTTTATGTACTTTTGGCTAATATTCTTGAACAGTGTTTTATTTTTCTAGGAAACAATGAAAAAGATACACCGCATAAATAGTGCAACATTGCACCAGGACAACAGGAAGCATCTGCTAACAATATATGCAGCGATACTAGCAGATACGAATACAAGTACGATAGTTTTTGGCATAGTCTACTACGGTCTTGACCTGGAAAAATTTGAACAAGTTACTTGGCAAACGTTAAGAATGTTCTCATAAAATAACACTTCTGCATTAAATATTCTTATTTACAAACAGTAGTTTGTAAATAAGAATATTTAATGCAGAAAGTTAACAGTAGTTAATTTACTAACGAAGCACTATTGAAAACATCATGTCAATGTGCCATTAGTTAGGTTCATTTAATTTAGGACAGGTAAATAGCAAAATAAATGCACGGATATGCCGACTTTTTTTATACCTTCGATTTCTTTCTTTCGCCAACGGGCATACATGTAGTTCTTCATACACTCTGTTTAGTGACGGCAGACACTATGGTTATGACAAAGACAAGGTTGTCCAACTTTGCGTAATTGTCCGCAAGTTTTCCAATTTATTGTTGGGTTTAAAGTGCTGTACTCATCTAATTGGAGAGCAGTATTACCTTATTTAAAAGTAATGTAGTGGCTTCAGTTCTGTATTCATTCAATATCATTTATTTACCATAAAGATTTTTATTTCCATCAACAGATATTTCGATTTTCTTTTAAATGAGTCCATACTGCGAGTGTCTCTTTAACAAGATTGCATTAATATTGTCATTATATTATATCTGTAAACTGTTTATTTTCAAGACATTTGATTAAGTTGTTTTATTTGTTTTATTTGTTTAGATTTGCTTTTGCAATATTCTGTGATAGCTTCATTAAAGTAGTGCGTATATGATGAAACTGAAATTAAAGCAGAAAATACAACAGTAAACCTGAGGTACTTTGCCAATGTGAAGCCTGTAATTCGTGAACACAAGTGTTAATGTTCATTCAAAAAAAGAATATGTTAATCTATTTAACGACACAATAGGAACAACAAACATTTAATTAAAACATATTTGTATTACCATCCGTACAGGGAACGTCAGTCTCGTTCTCACGCCTGGACTTCCGGTTACCTAGTAAAAACGCTGTCACTATTGTTTGAATACATGCCATTCAGAGTCGTAGTTCGTGTTGCAGTTGTGAAATATTGCAAATAACGTGGCGTGAATAACAGGCATTCATTCGCGGGAGATTTGGGTCAGGTGCCTTTCCCAGTTTTACATTATTATACAGATATGCTTTTGGAGGAATCGAAACACAAGATCGTATATGAATGACATGTAATACGACAACGTTTGCCAAACGTCTCATTACAGGACCCCACAACAAACGGACTGCTCCTTGCCACTCAGTTCAGACCACAACCTGCTACCTTATTCATACCAATGGGCCTCTAATCGGCCTCCTTACAATAATTCTATGAATAAATCGTATATTTGTCCCTATTTTATTATTTACTAAGGCAAACTTTTGCAGCGTGTACTAGCACTTAGTTCCGTTTCTTTTGTTATTTAATTAATGTGCTGAAAAAAATATTTGCATAATGACGTTGTTGCTAACCACAAGGTATTTCCAATATCATCAAAATGTCGGGTAGTTGCTTGATCCATTGTGACCAGACTGTATATCTACATGTAAATATATTATATATACACATTCCGATACAGCATATAAGTCAAATGAATATAGACCGAAAAAAACATTTCTATTTATCTTACTATCTTACTTTATGTCAATAGTTAGTGTTCTTTGAATACTGTATTATCCATTGAATTTAGACCTGTTTTGTGTACATAGGTTTCTTTGCTTTAGATATACCCCTTTTCCGTCGGCCAGGTTTGGTAGAAATCTGATTGTCTGTTGTCCAGAAACTTGAGCTTATTGACTAATTGATTCATATTCCATATTTGAGTGGGTGATTGCAACCATGCCCGTGAATGTTTGGATATCCCATCCAAGGTATGATACAATCGGTAAGAGTGCTTGTCCGGCTATCCTTAGAACATACAATGAAAATGTTCTTTCTGTACATTGTCAATAAACTATGTATACATATATATTTCGTGTTATTTAACACAATGATGCCATTCCAGCCAAAACTATATGAATAATCTGACCTATGTTTCCTCTTTTCAAATATACTCTAAAGGTTGGAAATTATACTCCACTTAAGTGAACTTTTGAGTTACAATGTGTGGTATTTAGATGCAGTACATTACTCAAGCCCCCAGGGGCCGGTTTCTAGAAGCCCTATTAAACTTAGTCTGCTATAAAATTATGTCTATATCAACCATGTATTAGCGATTTAATCTGGTGTTAGCGGCTAATCGTCTTTCGATTAACTGGGCCCTGGAGAGGGAAACATCAGGTAACTACAATTCTAAGGAATTAGCGCAATTCTGCATTAGAACATTATCTCGGAAACCCAAGTTGTCAACCATAGTTTCACAAGTCGCTGGCGGCATAAACAAGTTTTTTCTCTTTGAACGAATATATGCCCAGAAATTTGCAGACCACACCAAATGCAGAACACATTATTTTGATCTAGTTCAGCTTCGATAGTCGAATGTACCTGTGTTCATTATATCAGGTAAGATTTAAGCTAACATTATATTTCTGAAAAACTAGTTTACAAACAGTTTAAATGAAAGAAATAAGGAGAAAAACCGAACAAATGAAATATAATGCTATTAGAATCCACCACAAATGCTATCGTTAATGGTAACTATACTTATTTATTGGAATGCTGTTTAGATAACGTGGTTAAGGCATCAATTATCAAATTGCACCTGAAATACCGCTGGATGTGGCGTAAAGCAATTATCAGTCAAATGGACCAAGAGGTTGCCTATGTTTGTATATTTGATTCTTGAATACGGCCTATGGTGCAATGTTAAATATCAGATGTGGCAACATATGTATGCACTGCATGGATAGCCTACACCTTCAAGTCTGTGTACCTGCAAATCTTTGAACAATTAATCAGTGACAGACTGAGTATTCTTTTATGGAGGCTACAATATTAGCACAAGTCTACTAGGTCTTATAATCTCAGACTAATAATGTAGACAAACTCAGGGCGTGTTTTTCACAAGCCATGTTTGAGAACAGAAGGTTTATTGCAAAGCATCTACGTTTTTACTTGTCCAATGAGCGTCGAGAACAGGTAATGGAATCTTGATGCCGGATATTAAACAGACACGCCGGATAAATAAATACTGCTCGACCTTTTATTTCACACTAACTGTGAAATGAACGTCTTCTTATCAGATCAATTGCTGACTTTTTTGTGGCAACAACTAAAGGGCAAATCGCTAAGTAGTTTATGGGTTTGATATTATCATAAAAGGTATTCAATGTACTTTACGAAGGTGCCAATAACACAGTAGCGTGTTCCTGTGCCAACAAAGAAGCCAACGTGATATTTTCGTTTAAGAACATAAAGCACTATACAGGGCTGAAATAGTATATGTATGGCAGAATTGTAGTACAATCAGGTCACAATACACGAACTCGTTTCATGGCTGTAGCATTTTCCTTTAATTACTACTGAAATTTTAAATGATAGTTTTAGTGGCTCATGTCTCTCGATGGGTGACCACCCGCTTTGGGTGCATGGGATAAGATACACGGCGGTTTGTTAGTTTTTTTATTTATTGGTGTTTTACACCTTACTTAATGTTAGTTCACTTATATGACGGCGGCCCAGGATCACCCTCTAAACAGCCCACTGGTGCTCCAGATCCTTTATTAATTTTAGCACAGTGGATTGAGTGTAAACAGATTTTAAATTTAAAACTAGTTTAATTTCCATCAAAGCAACAGAACTGCTAAATGCTACTTAAATAACTTAAACAAGATTTTAACGTTTTAACATCGTTGTTATAGTCTATAGCACCTTGATGTATGCATTGAAGAAT
The DNA here is from genome assembly GCA_031763545.1 of Mopalia muscosa. Taxonomy (NCBI): domain Eukaryota; kingdom Metazoa; phylum Mollusca; class Polyplacophora; order Chitonida; family Mopaliidae; genus Mopalia; species Mopalia muscosa. The sequence continues at coordinate 14,943 of JARFOD010102770.1, forward strand.
CTAATAATTTATTGAAAACTTAAATAGTTTACTTAACTTCCCACTTAGTATTCAGAGTTTTACTCTATCGATGAAGCAAACTCACTTGCCACCAATTGGCTGGTAAGTGTAATCCTATCGAGATGCACGGAGTTCCCTCTTAATATTGTGAACATACTGGCTAATGACACCCCAGTTCCATGTATATTGCGGAAAATAATCTGTATAGTCGGCTTTTAATAGAGTCACACATTTTCACAAATTCTTTGAGCTCCACAGACTTGCTTTTTGCGGTAAGTTTCCGTTTCGCAGTCTGTTTTACTGCATCTGTAGTGCGACGATATATATTTCAATCTGGACAAGCTTTGTATCTGAAAATCATAGATTAGGCGTGAATATCTGGATTTATTCGATGGCGAAACAAACGATACGAAAGTTTGCATTTTTTTAACAAATTGGTGAGACAAAATAGAAGTTGATGATTTGCTACAATGTTAGTTGACAGGTCTCAAATTTAGGCCTATATGAGGGCTCAGAGTTGAGCGTGTCTGAAGGAGTCTGAGTGAATGGTTTAGGGTGTCCGGCATTTACTGCATTCTATAATATAATCGATTCTACTTCTTGCTTTGAGCCATTGACTTACGATACACCTGGGCCATCGTTGTTGTGCAATTTTTTTTTATTTGTTAGTTTGCGGCACACCTCGCACAAAAATTGGCAGGAATTCAGACGAGATGGCCTTGCATGGCATACGAGAGTCGTCTTAGTCTCGCCCAGTACAGAAAGTCTTGCAGTAATAGAGCAGCATTAACTGCTGACAATCCGGTGCTTAACCTTTATGCATACTGCAAATATTCCTGAAATATAATCGGTTTAAATACGAAAGTGTTATCCCAAAATAACGAAAATACTGTTTATATATTTTCTTGAGCAAAGGGTTTTTTCCCCTCTTTTCGGTCATGATTTTATGTACACTGGTATTTGCTAATCACTTCGTCAGAGGCAGTGATCGTCCTTTTAGCAAGATTGTATAATGAACTGAGAATCATAATTTTCTCTATGACGAAACATTTACATGATCGGCATGTCATTAGTGTGTATTTACCATGTTTAGGTGCTGCCAAGATTGATTGATGGATTGATTGATTAGTGCTTTGCGCCGCATTCAGCAGTATTCAGCTATGCTGTGGCGCGACCATTGTTAAATTATTTTATATATACATATTTAAAGACAATTGCTATCAGCGGAACCTTTAGCCGTAAAGAGAAATGACATAAACTGAATAGGACATACATAAGTGTTTTTATTACAATGAATTGCCAAACAGATGGTTTGAAACCTACTTACATGACAGAAAACACTGTCTTATTCATAATGACTGCAAATCCTCCT